>KE524845.1:18106-32048 GCA_000441895.2 Anopheles sinensis | reverse complement strand
GGTGATGTTTTCGTTGAACGGTACAAGAATTTCATTCTGATCGCCACGCTTCACAAAGGGACCTTCCTTTTCGTCGTCCGGCAAGGAAACACACTTGGCACCTGGAGTTACACAAGTGGATAAATATTAAATACATTAGTTCAAGTAATGAATGAAATATTTTCTTGCTAGAAGGACACTTACTTTGACACTTTGGCATCGATGCGTTCCAGTTGCCATTCGACATACAGGACAAGGACGAGCTGCCCGATAGGACGTACCCGAAATTGCAGTGGAACTTCACGACGTCACCGAAGTGATGCTGGATCTCGCTGGTCAGCAGCTTTCCGTTCTCCGGGTCGGACAATGCGGGGCACATCCTACGCACGCAAGTCTTGTTGCGCTGGTAAATGTCACCGTCCTTCTCACCCGTTTCGTGACGCTCAATACTGAAGCTACAGAAAGGAGGACATAATTTTAATAGTACTGGATTTTTCTGTATGCCAATTCGTCATTCGCTACCAACACCTACCCTTCGGTTCCATTCTGACGGAACAGTTCGTAGCCAAAGTTGCAGGCACACTTGTACGAGCCGGGCGAGTTGACGCACTTCTGGTTGCAGCCACCGTTATCCTTCGCGCACTCGTTGATATCCAGACAGTCCAAACGCGTGCAACCCATAACTTCCAGCTTCATGCACGGGGCCACCACAAAGTCCTGAATCTTGAACTTGATGTACCGGGCCTCGATGGGCATGGGCAGATTGAGGATGGACAGGGTCGGTTCCAGTATGCGGAACTCCACCGCCGTCCCGTCCGGATTGGCGTAGTCCTTGAACACGTCGGAAATGTCGTCCGAGTACTCGAGCCGAATCGCTGAGGTGAACGCCAACGTACCGTCCATGCGCTGCACGGACATCGTACGGAAGCCGCGCACAACGGTCGGTGCCTTCATGTCGATAATCACCCAGTTCGAACCGCGCTCCTTTCCGTCGCCACACCAGCCCACCGAATTCAGGCGGATCATCTGAAATTGATACGTTGCAAAATGGATGGTGGACGGCGTTAAGAACGTGGTTCTCGTACAAGAATGGTAGCTGACAAGTGCTCGATAATTCCGGTTTGTCTTTCTACCTACCCACGTAGGTCGTAAATTTAAAACGGGAAAAAAGTGAAAGGACCTATAACCTACCATGTCGGAACAACATCTGGTCAATGATCTATAGAAAAATTGAGGGGGTCTATTCTGCATGATCAGTGACTCACTAAAAATGATGGCAAGTACTTAAAAACAAACAAATGTAAATAAACCGTGCAAAACACTTAAAACACAAACAAATGTAAATAAACCGAAAATACTAATTATTTTTGCAGTGTTTTAAATAAAGAATTTAAGTATGTGTTTATTCATAAATTTGGGAAGAACGTATTTTTTGTTCTATTCATATCTCTTTGGCGATTTTTATATTTTACAGGCTTTCTATTGTACATTGTGTTAATAAGCACAGAAAAATGGTTTTCTGGGCAAATTCAAGGATTCAAATGTTGTACTTCGTTTATATAGTCGGGTTTCCAAAAAAGCAAACCTAAATTTGTAACCAAAAATGTTTTAATATTTTTAGTCAGGCCCTTATCTGAGTCTAACTTCAGTTTTTAGTCTTTAGTCTTCAGATCCATCTTAGTCGGTTAAATTTAAATGTTTATTTAATTAATTTTAAAGTTTAATTTAATTAATTTTAAGTAACGTTATGTAGCTGTTTGAATAAGAGGTAGTATTTATTCTTTGTTCAGGAAGCAGAATTTCATTTCGTCAACTTTAATCATCACGATATGATAAAACGGAATACCGTTCGAAAACAAAACTGTCTTTTTAAAGGTCAAAGTAGGCAAAATTATTCAAAGTGAAATTTGGCCAACGGATTAACCGATCCACCTAGATTAGAAATGTGACTTTTGGGTGATTGGATACTTACGCCCTTTTCGAAGCCACTCGCTGTCGACGAAACCGTTATGCTGTCGTCGGCTATACCACCGTTCGAGAGTCCCAGATCGACCACCGGGCGGCATTCCATGGACGAGGTGTAACCCGTCTTACACTTGCAATGGAACGAGCCGGCCGCGTTCATACACTCGGTCGAAGTCGCATCACACTGTGACGTTTGACATTCATCAATATCTGTGAAAGGCAGGCCACGCCAAGTCAGGGGACAATTATTAGTCAGCGAAAACTTGTTATGCTAATTCATATGATTGTTTCTTTAGTCGAGTCACACTTGATCCTTCCGTGTACACCCACCTTCACAAACCGGAACATTAGAGAAGTCTTGGTGTTCATTACACTTGACAGTATGTGAGCCAATCAAACGGTAGCCTTTGTAGCACTGGACGCGTGCCTCGTCACCGTAGTAGTATTCGCGGGTCTTGTCGACAACGTAGCCGTTCGGAACGTCTGGCACTCTGTGTAGGAGAAAGGTGTGCACCATGAGTAACGATCATTTGATAATGATCTGTCAGGAGGAGAATGAGATCACATACTTGAAGCACTGCTTGCGCGAACAGCTCGGTACCGGGCTACTCCACTGGCCGTTGGACATGCAGATCAGAATCGGACGTCCGGTGCGCACGTACCCTGGGATGCACTCGTAGTTGATGATCGTACCATAGCTGCGTCCACCGCCGTTGAGGACGGTGACGTTGGCGTGCGCCACTTCCGGCAGCGGAGGACACTGCGATGCCATACAGGCCGGCTGTCGTTCCCAGGTACCGTCGGCCAGGCAGGAAATAGTTTCCGTCGCAAGACCGGATCCGAACGCGAACCCGGCATAGCACTGGTAGGTCGCGATACCGCGATAGGTAACGTTGGTAGTTTTGAAGGAGAACCCATTGTCGATCTGTGGCACCGGTCCACAGTAAACCTCTGTACCGGCGCAAAAAGCAGCCCGTTAGTTTATCGGTGCGAGTCAAAGAGCGTAGCTCTGGCATTCGAGGCACTTACCTTGACAGTCTGGAATGTAGCTAACGCTCCAGTTACCTCCGTTCTGGCACACGGTGGTGATCCGGTGCTTGCCAGTGGCGAACTCTTGCCCAACCGGGCATGTGAAGTTGATAACCGTACCGAAGGCAGTATCGCGGCTGCTAGCGATCGCACCGATACCCGGCTTCAGCTCGGGACAGTCTGCAGAAAACTCCGCAGACCAGCTACCAGAGAAACAAACAAACAAATACGTTGCAAATGGAGGTCAGCTTTGAGCGATCAATCACCACCGTTGACCGGTTTCACTTACCCCTTGCCGTTGTAGAGTGCGTCGGTGATGAACTTCAGCAGCATTTTGCCGGAGGAAGCCGTCAGCGTGATCTTTGGCGCGTTGCTATCGGTGAAACCGTTGCCGGCGTGCAGCCGCACACCGGATGTCGACGGTCCATCGAACACCTGCACCAGATCCGAGCTGTGCACGTCAAAGTCGACGAATCGCATCGACAGCGGTTTGCCCGACGGGTTCTTGATGACGAAGTAGCACTCCTGGTTGTTCGGGTACATCGCCAGGTTGTAGGCGGGCGAGCTGACCGTACCGTTCGGGGCGTTTACCACCGCGGTACAGCCCTCCACGTAGCGAATGTTGAAGCCCTTGGCCGGTTGCGCCAGCGACGTGCTGAAGTACAGGTAGAGCTTATTTCCGGTGGAGATGATTACCCGGTTCGGTTTCGTGTCGATCGTGCCGGTCAGCTTCGCGATCGGCTTATCGTTGGCGCTCTCGCCATCGCGGATAAGAAGGTAGTCACTGTCGGCGGTCAGATCGAGATCCTGAATGTCGAGCGAGATCGTGTAACCCTTGCGCGCGGCGATAATGTACAGACACTCGATCCCACCGGGGTACGCCTGCGGGAAGCCGGGACTCTTGAGATACTGCTCCTGCTTGCTGGCCTGCAGTACGCCACCGCACGTTTGCGGTTCCGTCTTCCACGTCGCCCGGAATCCCTTCTTTTCCACGCTACCGTCCGAGGTGAACTTGATCACCATGAAGTTGGACGCGGTAATGAACGTCCGGTTCGGGACGTCACTCTTGCCGGACAGTGTGGCCAACGATACGGCACTATCCTCCGTGCGGCTGCCAACCAGAATCTGCACCGTGTCGAAGTTTTTCTCCGTATCGAACTCCTGGAACTGCAGTATGATGTTGCTCCCCTGGGGACCCTCGAGCGTCCACTTGCAGGACTTTAGCGATGGGTACTTCTGCGGGAAGTTCGGCGACTCGATGACGTCACCACCGGAGGCCATGTAGATGTTGCAGTTGGCGCTGCAGTCCAGCTCGTCGCTACCGTCGCCGCAGTCGTCATTGCCGTCGCACTTGTACGCCTGGTTGACGCACGCCCCGTTCGAACAGTGGAACGAATTCTGCGGACAGGCCCGCGCCTTGCACATGAACGGAAGCAGCGTTTCGCAAGACCTCAGCTCCCAGCTCTGCTCGGTCGCACCGAGGTTCGCCGCGACACACTCACCCGCCAGCGGGTTCGGTTCGTTGATGGCCCAAAAGCCGGAGTACTGCGAGAACAGACCCCTCGAGGTGGACTCGAGCGTGTTGGTCCGCAGGTCGTCGAGCGAGGCGAACCCGAGCCAGTACTTGACATTGTTGCGCGTCCGGTACTCGCTGCTGGTCGCTATCTGGAACGTGGAGTTGTTCTCGTCGTACGAGTCAACCGTCACCAGCTCGGAGCCATACCTGCTCGAGGAGAAAATGAAGGGGTTTTCCCCGATATACACATCGCAGACACTTGGACAGAAAGAATGCTTCAGGAGTGCGAGTGTTCCTACCTTTTGCAAAGTGTGGACGATTTAACCCACGAGTGCTTCACGTTGAAATACTTGTAGCAGTGTAACCCTCGAAGCTTCCAGCCTGCCGCAATTCAAACGAGAACAACAAACAAAGCCAAACGTTTGATCAGATCCAATATTTACCCCAAAAATTCCAAGCAATCACAGCAATCCTGCACGCCGTTGGGTTTTTTTTCGGCGTGCGATGATCACCATAACCTACTTACCATTTGGACATGTGAGTACATCCTGTTGTGGTGAGTTTGCCGAAAAAATGCGAAAAGAAAGCCACAGCGTGTGGGCGAGCGAAGAAGTGGCGCAGGGCAGGTCAGAAACAACCGAAGGAAAAGGAAGAGACAACACGGGAAGAGAAATGCAAATTTAAAAGTCACACATATGAGAACGGAACGCGGCCGCGTGGTTTACAGCGCTTCTATAGAACGGCTGCCCTTACCTCAGCGGCTATTCCCGTTACGGCGACTATCAGCAGCAGGGTCCAGCATTTAGGGAACGTGTACATGTTGGTAATTTGTGACTACATATCGGAAAGAAAGACGGGAAGAAAGCGATGCGGGTGTTAGGTCGTTTTATGGTTCTGTTGATGGCGGTTTCCACCTGCCCGTTTCTTGTCCCTGCCAGCAAGCAGGTACCATTCGCATTAACAGGCAGCAGCAGCAGCAGCAGCAGCAACAACTCCTTCTTGGCACAAACTTCGAACGCAAGTGGAAAATAGCACCGTCGGCCCAAAACCGGCGGAGCTCGAATGTTGTGCGACAATAATTTATTCCACGCGAGTCGCGAAAAGCTAACGGGGTTTACGCACCGAAGAAGTGGTCCGGGGCCATCGAACCTGGGCAAACCTGGGAAGCTAGAGCCACAACAACCCGCAAGAACGCTCGTGTGCCTTTCTGGGGAGGAAAGTATCGGGGGCTTATGATAGTAGGTGGAAGACACATTCCTCCGATCGGCCACAAAACCTTGGAAATGGAGTGAAACGGGTTTACCAAAATAAAAAGGCCTGAATTTCACCGTTTATCAGGCAGAGTGTTGATAAACAATATTTGGGGATTATTTGCCCATACTTTTATGGAACACACCAACCACTGTGCACAGTGGGTCAGGTACTGAAGGAGTTGGTTACTTCCATTTAATAAAAAAACTTTAATATCATGTTTAGAGATAAGCTTTTCGATCACTAAAATTCAAACTTTCTAGCATAATTTTACAACCAGGTTAGAGTTCCTTTCCCCTAAAGTGTCTTTGTGAAATTATTATCCCAGATTCTAAATTCTACTACTCAATAAATTAATTAATCATCTTTTCAACAATATGGTTGGAAAACAGTTCCTCTTATTTTTTATGTATCATTTTTTTTAAAGAAAACACATCGTAGATAAGTAAGGAAACCCCATAGCCTGATAATATTTGTATAGGTTGTTGTTCATTTCAAAGGAGTTTAATTTTTTATCTTTTTAGATACTCCACAAACGCCTTACACTGCATTTGAACATAAACTTCTATATATGTATTGCAAGGCGTTTTATCTACAAGAATAAACGATGATGTTTTGTGCTCTGTTACTAAAACCAATCGTATTGTGTAGATTGTGTAAAACAAATTTCTTATTAAATGATGGAAGATGAATCTTACGTAAAAACGTATGGGAATATGTTCATTTCTAAAATCTAAATAACAATAATAGTTGCAAACAAGATAAATAATTATCATCTGTGAAACGACTAATCGTTAGACCATGTGTGCATCCTTGGACCACTGTGCGATCGGCAGTGATCGACGAGTTGTTTGATGAATGACAAAATCGAACCTGGAATTCACGCACTTGGCAGTTGCCACAGTTTGCGGTCGTCGAACCGTGTGATGACACATCCATAGCCCAACGAATCTTTTCCATTTTTTGCCATCTTTTTAGCCAACATTATTAATTGTGTCACTGTTTACAGACGACCAATCGACACACAAGTCAGCTGACGGAAAGTATCACTCGTCAACCGAGCTGGAGCTGACGAATAACGGCTCCCGATACCGCTCGGAATAGACACGCAACGGACAAAATGGCCCACGACGACGGTCGGCCGCTGTCGGAATGGAATGGTTTGGTCGAAGTTTCTGGGTCAAATATTTCCTACGATTGTTGTTTGGCTTCTACGAGCACGCTGTCGGAGAACGGTCGCGCGCCGACTTTGTAATATCGTCGATTTGACTCGAAGTCGAACTTAACTTTCTCCAGTTGGATCCGTGCGAATTCGTGACAATATTTGTCTTCCCAACTTCTGTTCGAAGTCGGGAGGGAAGAAGAATCGCATTTAATTGTGCTGCCACTAGGGCCACTGTGCGAGGCGAGAAAAATAGGGTTAGGGGACTGGATTTGATTTGTGGGTTAATTATTTACCGAAAGCTCGAACTCGCACTAATCGCAGCATTGTTTTGCGGTAAATATCATTGCTGGCCAGCCTTTGTACGTGGGCGCAAGTCAGCAATAAAGAAAAGCAAAATAGTAAATTCATAGATCACCATAAACTTCATCTCTTACTTAACCCCACCTCATAATGGGTCCACGGCTTGAAGCCCCCGTACCTTGGCTTGAAGGTCTATTGGGAGGAGCGAAGAGGAAAGAAAAAGCAGTTCCAAATCGGTTTGCGGCATGAAAAAACAACATTCATAGCCCCATAATTTTTCTCATGAGTGACTGAGCTTTGGTGCTAATTTTTTGTGACCATACTGCGAGCGTTTCGCAGCGCTTGCCCCGCGCAATATATCACGGTTCCCAGCCCAACCGCCCCAACCCTGCAACATTTCTTTGGCAATCCGGTTCGAGTATCATCACGAGTTGCCTCGAGGAGGGCAACTTCACGTCGTAGCCGACCGACCGGAGCAGAGCTCGGTACGTCCGACGGATTATGTTGGTCAGTGCCGCGCATCTTCACCGACCAACACCTCACTGGGCCACCTTGCTTCCGCCCTCACACCTCGGTGGCGGATGGTTGAGGCTTTCTTTTTGCTTCATTTCCTAGCATTTGCATCGCTGCTCCACTCCACATTCGATTTGTCGATGGAAAGGGGGTGGCGGAAGGGGGGGGGGGGGGCGGCCAGATGTAATGCAATCATAAACCAAATTGGATCACCAGTGCCCCCCTTGCGCGATCGGCACGAGCGCATTTTCCATCGATTTCCGGCACTTCCGAGTCCGGTCGGCGCTTGGCAGCCGATATCGGCGAGCCGTCGCCGCTGATCTCATTGCTGGCCGGCGCCACACGGCGACTACTACTGTGTGGCAGCACACTTTTCCTTCCGACAAGCGGTCTTCGAGGCCGCGATCGGTGGATTTGTTTACACTGCGCGGCCGTGTTGCAGTTGCGCATCGCACGATTTCGCGGTCGAATGGAAGAGGAGGCGGAGGTTTATTCAGTTGGATAGGTGGCTACTTCGCACAAGTGATCCTCCAGCTGAGAAAACCTTGTACGGAGTACGTCAATGCCCAGCTCGTTTCGATAGATGTTTCTTAAGGGGATGCTGAGTTAAGGGACAGCAAATTTTTTTTTATTTCGAAATTAACTCATTGATCAAATAACGAATGGAATATGATGTTGTTTGAAACTTAAATTTGTTGTTACTGACAGCTTTCGACTGTTATCAAAAGTTATGCTAGTCTCATTATTTTTAGTTAAAAGGCAGTGCAGGACTATCAAACATCAAGAAATCTTTAATGCAAATCTTCTTCTTCTTAAATAGGTGCAATCTAATCCCCAAGTGGGACTAGTCCTCTCTTCGTAGAGAGTTACTATGACCGAAAGATGGTAAATTATAGATCGGTGGTCATCCGTTCGTAATACCGTGGGGATTCCAGACTCGGGATTCGATCCCACTCCTATGACGTGGTGTTTTATAGCGCTACCGCTGCACCATAGGCACCTCCCTTTAATGCAAATAGGATTTAACAAAGACTTTTCATTTTTTGATTTCGTCCATAAAGGAACGGAAAAAGTTATTTTGTTAAATTTGCGGATATAATTTTTTAAACTGATCTGTTTCATTATCATTCAGTGGATTTTGTTTAGCGTAAATCTATTTAGGAAATATAAACTTCATGCAAAGAAGTTTCTTGAAGCCTAGCACATTTATACATTTTGCTCCCTTAAATTCATTCGCAATAATGCATAGATATTTCATACAAACAATGGTCCAAGATATTCGCTTCATATACAAGTTCTTCATGATCTCGCGATATCTCGTAGGAAGAGGCGATTGATATCTAAGTACAGACCGGTAAGATCATAGGTTACCAGTTGAATCAAATCATTCCTCAATTTAACTGCAATTTGAATGATTAGATTTCGCAAAAAGAGAAAACGCATTTATATCCATCCGGAAAACTGGCTAGCAGAGTTTTGAGAAATTGAGTTTCGATCTCTCATGTTAGGTAAATAAAGTTGTGAAGAGTGTGCACACTGATACGGAGTATCAATCAATTGCCCACCTGATACCTGATACTTCCTCTGCGGCAACTTCACCTCAGGAGAAAGCCGTGACAAATGGCCTGATCCGAAAGTGTCCCTAGCTAAGTCCCGGAGTCCACTGCACGGAGGTAATCTTAGGCTTAACCGTCATGATTCCCCTGTCTAATCAACGCCATCCGGAATCATCTCACCCGGCCCTCCTCGTCCCCATGGTAATGCTCTTCAGTGGCCTAGTTTATGGGTCATCATCCGGCTCCCGGCCTCAAGGAAGTGTCCGGGTGTGGACCGGCCCTCGAAAGGCCGACGGCATAATTTACCACCGGAACACAAGGAACAATAATTAACCGATGAATGTCAGCGTGCGAGCAAAAAAGACACGTTGATTGCGTCGGTTCCGCGTGCGGGGCAAGAGCGTGTGATGCCAACCTTGGCCCAGCCCGCCACTAGGAGACGTTAATTCTTTGGCCGTGTACGTGAACCGATTAGAGGCTAGAAGTTTCTGCAACCAACCAACATGATCGCACTCGCATGTTCGGAAGCGATCAGCACTTTAGAAACTAGAACCCGAACCGAAGAAAGGATGGAAATGGAAGAGAAATGAAGAACTCGAACATCGCTCCTTCCCTCTTAGCGACTCAGGTGCCGGTGCTTCTGGTGATAGTGGTTGGCTAGTTAGCTGAAGCGATCTAATTTTTCTTTCGTTCCCTTTTTGACACGTCGGGTGGGGAAAAGACGCTTTTCGCGCTCGCATTTAAACGAATTCGGCCGCCATCTTCGGTGGCGCGCTGTGTAACCATCGAATTATAGTGGTGTGCCCGGGCAAATTGAGCAACCCCCGGACCCCCGGAGTCGGACAGTGCGGACGCCCTCCCTTGGTGACGTGGGCTCCAAACCGGTCCGGGCAAACGCTAGATCCCCGCCGAGCGACTCTCTAGGTTTCGTTTCTTCCTTCTTTTCTCGCGTGATCTATTTTCCGACGAACGGTTCTGTCAGCTGTAAGGGCTGCCGGGTGTATACAGGTATGTTTCTGTGTGTGTGTGTGTACGTGTGTTATTCAACATTATAAACAGTGTTGCCAGTGCCGTCCACACTGCCCCGCTTCAACCAGTTCGTTCCTCATCCGGGAGCATGTGTATTATTTCACTCGATGTGGAAATAGTTTATCATTTTTCCTTTCGAGTCTCGAGGCAACGATACGACCGGGTTTTGAGTTCGAGCCGGTGTGAAAAAGGGGGAGGGGGACCCGTTTAAACGGGTCGGTGTATAAGGGGTTTTTTTTCGTTCGTTCGTTTGAGTTTTTGAATTTTTCCATCCCAAGGCACGGCTCGAAGCACAGTCCCGTAGTTCTGCTTGCGTGGGTTTCCTTTGAGTAAACATTCAAAATCTGTAGCACTTCTTCCCAGGGCGAGAAGGTTTCGCTTCATGATCGCCACACACACACGCGAAGTATCTCAGTCTAGCCATCGTCAAACCTAGCGGCAAGTTGGAATGCACCAGCGACTGCATGCGTTCAGCTATCCGTGCTGTTGCCCGGATGCGGCACAAATTATGAGTTGAGATTAGAAGCAGAAACGATCACAAGAAAAAATTTAAACAAATTGAGTTTTTAAAACTCGTGGGGGGAAGCTTCGGATGTTAAAGCAACGCATTGGTGAGTAGGCTCCTGAAAACCTGTTACAACGAAATCCACTTCTTGCCGTTGCCGAGTGCGCGACCAACCGGCGGTCTAAATACCAAGATGCTAACCTTGATTCTGGTTGCGCCAGAAGAACAAGAAAGAAGCAGAACAAACACCACCAGAGGGAAAAAGAACTGAATGTCACAGGCCGAACCTAGAATGTTAAACAGGAGGTCGAGAATGCGTTTCGGTCCGAGGGAGAACACGACGCTCAGACGAAAATTAAAAAATGGAAACTGGGAAAAGGCGCGGCAATACATTCACGACTCTTGCCCACCATCCCACCAGGTGCCTGCTGTTGTTCGGTGTGTTGGTGTGCCTTCGTGGGCCCGTGTGTCCTTGATAACCGTTCACCAGATGTGCGGATGCTGGGCTCGCAAGTGATCGCTGCGTGGCATTGGCCATTCAAGCACACGTTTTTCGCCACCAACCGCGTTTCGATCGATGTTGCAACGCGTTAACTACCGATGCGGAGGTTTGAAGTTCGGCGGTTTTTTTGGTAATCGGTGCGTGTGTACTATTTCTGACTCCAGCACGAAACAAAGAGTGGATTGGATTGGATCGGTCCGAAACCGAGCAGAAACAAATCGTAGAAAACCGCCATCGTTTGGGTGCGTTTCTTAGTTTCTTTGTCTCTGAAGTGAGAATGTCTCACTTGATGACGTCACTGACGAAAAGCTGTCGTCTCGAACGGATCTTAATCGTAGCGTGTAAGAGCTCCAGCACCGGTGTGGGAACGAACTGCTGGCTGTGAAGTCATCAACCGTTGTTCCATCACACTCAAAACCCGTCGCTGACTCTTAGTGTGATTCGGCGAATGGTCGGATGATATTTACTCATCACATATTTGTGTGAAACTTTGAAAACGTCTCGATAGTCTATGATATGATGATATCATATTGGAGATTTGGTAGTTCTCAAAACATTTTTGATGAATTATTCGCTCAAGAATATAAGAAATGCTAAACCAAAAATAATTTAAAACCCGTAGAGAATTCCTGAGAACTTACTTCAGAAGCTGTTGTTTGGTTATAATGTGTTGGTCAAAAGGTGACACCGACACCAACGTAAAATACAAAATTACAATCCTCAAATTATGCGTGTAGAGAAGAGCTCCTTAATTTGAATTTGGTGCTCTAGAATACATGAGTTGAAAAGTATGTAATAAACTTGATTAATTAATACTTTAAGATGATGCTCATTGAAAGTCTCGATTCTCCACAAAAGCAGGCTGTTCAGGACGGAAAATATTCGTAAGCGGTACCATTTTTGCTTCCAACAAAACAATCAGTCAACAAGTCATTCGTCATTCTGCCACATACAAAAGCGATGCGTTAACGAGCGTCAGTTGCATCGCACGTGAGTTCCGAATTGGCTTGAAATTTGAACCTACCGCGTTTCTTGAACATTCTTGCCATTGAACCAGAGTCTGAACCTGCGTCGACATCGAGGAACCACAACCGATATCGAATATCACCGTACCGGATGGGATCAATCGATTCCCGTCCCATTCTACCTTCTACCTGCCGGTAGATGTGTTTTATTCCGACACGAAGGGTCGTTGGTCACCGCCGGAAAAAGGGCCGTATGATTTATGAAGGTAAGCCATATTTTTCCTACCCGTTACGGGCGCACGGTGTACCTCGTGCGGAATGCTAATGGTTTTTGGGTTTTGCCGGCATCCGGTCCCAAGCGCTCCGGTCGGATGCAATTTGCGCAAGGCATCGGCATGGATCGCGCGTCTCGATCGTCGGGCCGTCGAGTTTCCCTCCCGAATGCAAAGAAATCAAAACTTTCCACCGAGAGAGCTTTCGGCGCACGTCCGGGACGGTGTTTCCTCCCCGCACAACCCGAATTGGGATTTCGGTATCACAAACAAATGCAAGTCGATCTCACCAAAGGGTGGGGATAGGGGGAGAGGAATAGGGACGAAATGAAAATGATTCACCGTGAGTCACTTTTCCCTTCACGGTGGCGTCCCGCAGAAAGCTGATTAATGCTGAAAAATCACCCAACCAATGTCGCCTCGGTCCGGTTTTTGTGGTTTGTGGACAAGCAATGAGAAACGGAAGGGAGAAAGAAAGGAAACAAAAAAATCCAATTGCTCAATGAACGCAATGAAGGGTACTCGGGTGGAAAAACGCTTTTCAAACCCGAAGACACCGAGGCAATCGTGTCGCAAACCGTGTGCGCAGAGGCTGCAATTCATTCCATAACGTTCACCTCATCTCGCATCGAGCGAGGTTAATTGAATGAATAATAATCCGTCCCGGGACTGGCCGGTGGTCAAGCCTCGCCGCTAATGGAGTGACAAAATGGACTGCGCACCGACGGTGAAGAGTTTGTCTCCGTGGTTTTGCTTTTTGTTTCGTTCAATTTCACAGCCATAAACACATATCCAGAAAAACGGGTTCGTCGCTTGTTCGTGCGCTCGGCGAATCATTGAAGTCACTTGTTTCGAGCGCAGCGAAGCGATGGAGGATTTGCTGTTTCTTTACAAATGGAAGCTGCTGTGAGCCACGGTGGTGTATTAATTAGTGGAATTATATCACAAACGCCTTGTTTAGTTTAGTTTAGATAATCTTTGTGCGTGGCGTTCAATGGAGGCGCCCGGTTAAATGTACAACAGTTTCAATTAAATTCCTAATTCCAATTAAATTTCGGGGAGGGTCGGCGGTGACTAACCGTTTCGAAAATCGATTGTTTGCAGTGACCGGAATGTTTAGCTGGCAGCTGGGATGTTTCTGGAAGCATTCCAAACCGGGAACAGGGTCACCGACATGCAAATGAGCCCATTTACACCACGTTGCGGAAGTATTTCGCAATTCCTATGATCGGCGTGCAATTTCACCTCCGCTCCGAAAACGGTCACACACAATTTCACCACACACGCACACACGCAGGCCGCATTTGGTAAGCACATTTGTGGAGGTTCTTTGACGTCCGCTGAACCTTTTCCAATAGCGTTTTCCGGAGCGCCCGGTGGCCTCGTAGTCCAATT
>KE524844.1:13785-25390 GCA_000441895.2 Anopheles sinensis | reverse complement strand
TCTTAGCGATGTAAAGGTGCGTGGTTCAAGTTGCGAAAATTTACTGCTTTGCCCGATGCCATACTAAAGATTTATAGTTCACGCCTCGCCATTCTACATACACGGAAATCCATTGTGAACATCGCGGGTAAGTTTCGATTTATGGCATCCTCGGGTCCAAAAATGGGTCTGACCCACATGGTGCCTTCCGATGCTTAACAGAACACGTGCTTTGCGCAGGCATGTCCTCTAGTCCAACGGAAAGTCCGACCAACGCCCGGTTTTTGTGATATCGTCCATAATGTCGAGTCCTTAATCGGCAGCTCACGAGTTTCTCCGTGGAATGTCGGAAAACACCGCGCCAAAAACAGTGAAAAAGAGACAAGCCTCGCCCTCCATTCCTGGCCGAAGAAAGGAGTTCACATTTGCGCTTCTCCTCTTTCCTGCCTTCCTTGGATACACTCAAAGATTCAGGTGTGGAAGGCACTGTGAAAACTAACTCGCCTCTTAACACGGACTTAATGGATGGATGGATGGTGGCTAAGAGATTAATGCTTCTAAAAGCGATAGCAGATGGCAGATAGTGTCGGCGGCACTGTAAAATAGTGACAATCACACTTGTCATCCGGCAAGTGGACAGTCTGGGTGGTTCACCGTCTGCAAGCTGCCAATTCCTCATTCCACGGATAAAGCAAATACCCTTCCAGAAGGCTTGAGTCTCTTTCTCTTGGCAAAGGTAGCGATTAGCGGAGATACGGGAGATCGAATAAAATCGTATATTGGATTATCTTAACGCCATCGATTATTCATTAGTCACCGCTAGATGCCTATCGAGTGCACTCGTGTTTGGATTAAAGCGATCGCCTAAGATCGTAATTTGACAGCATTACACAGAGTAACTCCGTGGAAATATGTCGCCCTACATTAAGAAAGAGTTTTGCCCTTTTTCTGTAGAATAAATCACTCCACCAATGTTTAATGTCACAGAATAAATGATTCAATCCAAAATGCTACAGAAAATCACTAAACAAAACAAAGAAAAGATAGCCCAAATCATTCATCGACGACTGTTCCGTTCACCAGACAAAAGCCCACGCGATTCCATGGCATACATTTTAATTGAAAATTATGAAAATTGACATCGTCCTGCATTGCGGACAGCCTATCGTGAGCTTCTAAGGTCCGATGGCGCCCGGATCAAATCAGAATAATCGTATTGCTGTCACTCCACGCTCCAGCAAATGCACGCTAGCATCCAGCAGACACCTTGTCTTAGTAAAATCTCAAACCAAGAAGAAGGAAACGTGAGCATCTGAAACCGGCAGAAACGGAAGTACTTGGTAGCGGTGGTAACAGTTATAAACTCCAGGCCGCCGAGAAACGCCAACGTACGCCGTCGTGAGTAAGGAATCTGATTTTTTTTTGTTAGTTGAAAAATGTGTTGCTTTAAGCATAGAAATGTGATGCCTGGTCTGAGTCACGTGGTCAGTTGCGTGGGTCCTAAACCGTTTGTGCCACACGTCGCCAATAATCGGCCAGGATGATAGATTTATCGTCCACTGTCATCTTGGGATTGAGATCCAATGACGAACCATGCGCTAGCGTTGGGTAAATGTAAGGCGCTAAGATCTTAGTAGTCTCAAGGGAATTTAGCAGAGTCGCTTGGACGATTCTAGAGTTGGTATCCCTCTGTCAGATGAAATTTCAAATAGTGAGCAAGAGGAACTTTGCACCGGCACACATTTTGCACTGAGTAAAGGATTTTGACACATGCCTGATGGTTTATTAGCAGGTTTCCTTTTTATTGTTGTACGATTAATCCTTTCACTGTGCGTATTGGGAATTTTTTCGTTGCAACAGTAAAAGATTGTCATGAATAACACTGTCCAGGTTCTTAATTCTCAAACCCAACTAACCATGCATTCTAAAATTTAATGATTTTTATTTTTTTTTTTGAATGCTGATTGCAAACATAACCAATTGGAATGTTACATGCAAACCTAGCAGATAGTTTGGTCTCCCATCGAGTGTATGAATCTCACTTCAGTTTCATTGTGCCCTGAAATGCAGATCTATTGGCAGATATTAGAGAGTCGTGCAGGCCACGCAGCGGGCGATCATTGGACACTGGCATGCCGGGTGGCGCCCATGGCGATAAGTTGCATCCTTTAACTCTACTCGAGAAACATTTGCAACACCGAATACGGGAGTGTTCCTTTCAAGTGATGGAGAAACTTCTTCGGAAACCCGTAGCCCAAAGAAGGCAACCGCCTCCAAAGCCCCGAACTCGGTCACCTGAGGGGAAGAGAGATACCGTAGACGTTCCATTCTCATTATCTTGCTAATGGGCACGACTCGGGCGAGCCGAAAGGGTAAGGTCAATGCGATCAACCTGATGCAATTGCCTTTATACTGTTTCACTATTTCTATTGGCATGTCGATACTCGCTGGCACGAGTTTAAAGAGTCTCATTATCGATCGGCAGAATTTATGGGCTCAGTTATTGCTGACCAAAAGCAAGGATTTCTCTCCGTTGTGTATTAATTGGAAAGATACTTATTTTCATGGACCTTTTTGTATCGTTTGGAATAAGTTCGACGATACAATCCATTATAGACTGCCGAAAGGATTTTGTAGAAATTATTTTCAAACACATAAATCAAGAGATAATAATAATTAGCATTGTTTAACAAATTAATTAAGAAGTCAACCGCTGTTCGCATGTTAATTGCATCGCGATTTTACAAATCCGAGCGAGACCTATGCGTAACGTCGAGGCGCGATACGACAAAGTCCACAAGTTTCGATGGAATCTCGATCGAGATCTCTATCCGACGAGCTATGGCATTCCAACGAAACAACCACACGAGATGACCAGCCCAAAGATACGGTGACCAATGGAAAGGACCGTGACGGCATCGACAAGAAGCATGGCGCATGGAAACGCTCCGGCACATAAGTCAAAATGTCAATTTAACCCGATTTGTTTCGTTTTCACCAACATCGTCGTCGTCCTCGACGCTCGGGATTCCGAGCCAACAAACAACGTAGGAGTTCGGGTATTCGTTTGTCATATGCCAAGATCACGGTATGAAATTTTACCGTTCCCTGATAGCCTCGGGGAGGCTCTAGGACTGATGCAAACTGTTACTGAAACTGAATTAAAAATGGAAGTAAGCGTTGTGAAATTAACCAACGACTCGTAACTTCCGTTGCGTTTCGTGATACCATTTCGAATGCACGTGGAAATCCGAACGACGAGATCGTTAGCTTTCGTGACAAACGTGAGCGTTCGACCTTCAAAATACTATGGGTGGATTGAACTAGTATTTTATTTTTTAACCCCTTAGTGTTCATTTAATTAATACTATTTGCTAGAAAAAGTAAAACTGTTTTATATTCATCAGTCTCGGTGAGTAAGAAGCTGATGTTGACTCATTGTGGACCAAAGGCGGTCATGAATAATCAATCCGTTGCGCGTTCTCTCCTCTCCCTAGGAGTCCAGCGGTCAGGGATTTTAAGTTAATCGATCGATCCTTCGAAGCGATTCATGCACCATTTACTTTGTTTGCTTGAATATAGGGGTTTTCAACGGATTTATTTCGTCAAAGTCATTCTGAATTGAGATTAATCGATGTTATGCATGTGATCTTTTTCGATAGCCCATACCGAGCAGGAGTGGACGAATTGAAATTAAATGGATTTGCAAATTCCATGCAGCTGACGACAGAGTGATTGAATGTGGTAAGCGAGGGACTGTCATAAGATAAAAATCTGCAAAAGACCCCCTACTAGTTGAGCAAGGTTGAACTCGATAACATTTTTGTTATATCAAAACATGTTTTCACAAATAGTTTTAAAAAGTTATTAAAATATGGCATTGAAATTATTTCGTTTACTAAAACTGCATTTTTCCTCTGGCGATCGGCAGCGATCAATGAAAGACGACGGTTCTCGTCCACCTAAAGAAGCTCAAAAATATGAACCATATTGGTGTTGATCGCCTCCCGGGCATCGCTCGTACGCTCCACGCTCGACTCGATGATCTAAGGGGCGATTAGCTTGATCGGTTGCATCGTTATCACGAACTCTTGAACCGCTCAGCATCTCGCTTCTCTTCAGCTGCATCCGCAAGCGATCTAGCACGTTGCAGACGTTGTCCATCATAGCGTTGCTTGCTCGCGTCGTAATGATTTCCTTTCGCTCGGGAAAATGGGATGGCGGTGCATAGAACAGGCTTATGCAATTAGTGTTGGAGCGCTGTCCGGTTTTAAACGATACAAGCAAAGTATTATGTCCAGCACGGTGTTTTGATCGACAAGAGAAGACCGTCTTTGTGGAGAAGGAACCAAAGCCCAGATTTTCGTTGCGTCCAACCCAATTCCAACGCGAACGATAAGATGTACCGAGGTTTCTGACGCATGAGAACATATTTCATCCAAGTACTTGTGTGGCTCTACAACCGCTGATCGGTCTTGGCCTGACGAAGCTTCATCCGAAACCGCTCACGGTCGCTCGCCACTGTGGACCAATTTCGTAGCCCGGCTATTCTGGCGGCTTCGTTTACGTCATCCTTCCATCTAAATTTAAGGCTACCACCCTCCCTCTGTCCGTCGGGACGGACTCAAAGGACTTTGAGGGCTGGGTCGTCCAGTGCCATTCGCATGACATTTCATCCAACACTGGTGCATTAAGACATTACTCGGAGGACTTGTTACAAGCAACCTGTGTTTCGCAAGCGGTGAAAAGGTTACCAAAGACCGCGTGTAAAATCGGAACGCAAAAGACGTCAAATTTCATGATGAAAATAATTCAACATGAAATCGCTTCTACAATTGCCAGCAGACCATTGAAACATGTTCGCATGACGTTTCTGCTTATGCTACAGAGAGTCGTACCAAAAGCAAATGTTCAACACCTTACTTTACTTGCTTAGCGCCTTCAAGGTTTCTACATAAATTGCTTTGGGGAGAAAACTAAACTAAAGCAAAAGTATTTAAAAAGCCAATATTTGTGTAGAGAATTGATGAAACAAATATGCATATCAGAAAAAAATAGTTACGCATTATCTAAACTCTAAACCAATGAAGCTCACAGAATTCTGACCTTCGAACTATCACGAATTCATTCAAGGGGCTGTATAACACATTCCAGTAAAAGTGATCTAGTTTCATCGAGTAGATGAAATTCAATCTTGATTGATTACGATCCACTTCAGTTACCACTGCTCCGCGCGTACTTCCTCCATTCTTCCACCCTGGATGCATTTGCGGAGGGCTTTTGTAGGGCCGATAATTACGCGGCACCTAGAATTCATGGAGGCTCGTGCTGTTGAACGATGCTGGAGGCTATCGAAGGCACGCACGCTCATTTTGTGTGAGCCTTCGGGTGCTGTAAAATAAAAAATTAAAGCCCTCTGAAAATCTCCCCGGGGCGGTATCTTCGGGCGTTTCAAAATTACCCAGTCACCGAGATAGATCACCTGCGCGAGAAAGATCAGCCGTTTGACCGAGTTTTGTCTGTCTGTGAGTATTTTCTCCCTCCCTGACGAATGTCTTGACCGTTTGAAGCTACAAAACGACGTTAACTGATGGCGATGTTTGCCGACCACGCGTGGCGTGGCGAGACCTGCCACGGCCAGGAGGTTGGTTGGATGTATGTTGTTCTGCGATTGCGCGCCTGTCCGAGATGATGAGGGTGTCGTACGAGTTGACCGCGCCGATAAGATCGCTACCCAAAACGATTGCAAACTAAGTTTTAGCTTCGACTCTGAAGGTATCAACGAGAAAATTGATGTAACTTTATCCAATGGAATGAAAAGCAGGTAATTAGTCACCCATACTCCCTTTAAGCCATAGGCCAACTATGATGATTTATGAATAACACTCCCACGACGCAATTCGCATTCTGCACTCCAATCTGGTAGCTAATCTGGATCGCTACATTCCACAACCAGCTGGTGTTGTTTGCAATCTTTAATGATCATTCTAAGTGTCGGCGAGCGGCAACTTCAAACCGGCTTCTGGCATGGCTTGCACGAGCAGAACTTTTACCGTCGTCTCAGTACCTCATTGCCTAAGATCATGTTCAATGCTCCTCTCCGCACCTTTCGACTCTTCACCGATCATTGTGACAAAGGATTCGCTTTCATGTATGATCCATTTTTCATGAATTCTATGTTTTCACTCTCGTCTCGAGGCCCTTCCTGCTCTAGGATGCTAGAGCACTTCGTTCGACCTCAATTGCCACCGTGTCATGTGCCGCCGCAAATCATGACGCCACTGTCGGCGACCACACATGAAGCGTATTTGCAACTGGAGGCCGCAAAGCAACTCCACGGCAAGACTCCTTGTAAAATTGTAGAACATTTCTCCAATCGTACAATACAGTTCAACCTCAGGAAGAGAGGTTGGTAAGAGAAGCGAAGGTGCCTTTCTTCATAAATCGCATTGCTCTACTAAATATTTCATTGGATCATCAGGACTTTGGTGATCTCGCCGATTATCTTCCACGATCGAATCAATGCGCTGTAACCCGAGTCGTTTGATTGAGCAGAAAACGGCCGACGCGAATCGTTGCGTTGAGTCAATCGAATTTATGGCTGATGGGCGCAACCGATCAGGAATCGATTTCCTACGAATGCTGGGTAACACTGTACGTACATGCATACAAAATGATGCGATACCTCCGAGGACACCGATCGCTTGTTTATGGAGTTGTTCGCATGTTGCAGTTGCAATTTATGACCTTCTGTGTTCGCATCGGGATGATGTTAACTCAGATTTGTAGCGGCGTACATTTATTGATGATTGATAAATAATATAAAGTTCGCTTGATTAGATAAGACTTTGAACCTTTACTGGATCTCTCCAGATCTGGTGCTTATGACTTGGGGTCGATTTGAATTCGATTTGATTTGGTTGAGCCATCAGCTCGAGTCAAATTGAAAAGACTGAGTCCGTGCTAAATGAGTCTAGCGTAATGCTCGCTAGGTCGAAGTAGATGTTTTATTTGCTTGTTCCGATAGTTTGTTGACGCCTCTGTGTCTGACTGCCCAACACCAACTCCCAGGTCGGTAGTAATTAAATTTAAAAGCACTATGTAACTGTCTGCGTCTTGGCGCTAAGTGCGTCAGGACTGAGTCCACATGAAATGTGTGCCTTAAGCCAGCCACCAATACGCGTATGATGTATGGAGCAGATCGTACCTCAAGTCGCGTTACGGTGGTCGTTGGAATTAGGCTTACCAGATCGCAAGACTCGAGAAGTAGGAAGGCTGAGAGGGATCCATGGAACGCATTGGGCGTCAAAGTCCTCTAGCGATTGACATACGACTTCGTGGACCACGTCGGCAAGCGCTTGTAACGGAAAATGTAGAAAGTTCTTACTAGTCT
The DNA here is from genome assembly GCA_000441895.2 of Anopheles sinensis. Lineage (NCBI taxonomy): Eukaryota > Metazoa > Arthropoda > Insecta > Diptera > Culicidae > Anopheles > Anopheles sinensis. Next base: position 18,018 of record KE524844.1, on the reverse strand, counting down.
GTAATATTTAATTTTGCCACAGGATTTCTTCACATTTTCTCCTGAATTATAGCTAGAGACAAAAATGCATTGAAACGCTTGTTATTTTTAAATCGAATGAGGCAAAAAAGGAAGAATCAGTACTAATGCGATCAATAACCGTCTGAGAATAGTCGATAAATGTAACAGTCTGATTTATGTTAAGTGATTCTGCAACAAAGCACGACCAGGGTTGTCGGTCCACAATTGTTGGCTCTTTCGCAGTAAAGAGACAGACGCGGATGGTGCTTTTTACCCTATCAATTAATTTATTGATCATTTCAGACTTTGAGGGTACTTTAAACCAAAGCCGTTCGACATCGAGGCGTGCACAGAGACAAATGTATCGGTTAAAGAACGCTCGTAAATATTAAATTGTTCTGCCGACAAAATGCACATGTAAATAAGTATAAGGATTTGAAATTTATTTAACTTTTCAACGAAACGGTACCCAATTGCTTAAATTACTTAGTATCAACAAAACGCAACTATTTGGTTAGGTTATACAGATATAGCCCTTTGACTTTGTTTAAAATATTGTATAATTGGTTTTTAGATAAAAATAAATTTTATATTATTGCAAAATTCATCCAAATCTGTTATGCTTCCATTAAATCGTCGCCTGAAAGTTACAACTAATTTGTCGACCAATTGTATACTCTCAGAGTTCCAGTGAACGCGCTTCCATCATATTAAGCGTGCAATTTTTATATTAAATCATTTGTTTGCATAAACCATGCCACGCCTAGGGCACGATGCATAAAGGCTTGGTACGTGCTGCTGTTTTCAATCTGATCCATGATTATTTATGATGCAAAATCGGGGGCTTAATGCAGCAAGCACTTAGCCTTACAATGTTGCTAAACACTCTCGCGTGTCTGCGTTCCTTTCAAATTCGCACCCCTTGTCAGCCCCATTCGCCTGAAGTCGTGTCTGCTTTCTAAAACTTAGGATGTTTTACTTGAGACATGTTAAACACGGCTTTGTTTTTATCAGCATGCTTACACCACTTCTTATTCCAAAACCCCCCGCGTTGATTTACACCAACAACGCAAATCCTTGTACGATCATACTTTCATTGAACGGAGGTTCTGAATGAATTATGTTCCTAATTTTCCATTACAAGCGTCTACTGTGGTGGTCCGCGAAGTCGTATGTCAATCGACAGAGAACTTAGACGCCGGCATTCTGAGTGTGGGTTACATGGCTCCCTCTCAGCCTTCCTACTCCTCGAGTCTTCCGATCTGGTAGGCCCGATTCCAACGACCGCTGTAACGCGGCTTGAGGTATGATCTACTCCATACATCATACGCGTGTTGGCTAATCCGCGTGTTGGTGCCTGGTAGAGGCGTCAATAAACTATCGGAACAAGCAAATAAAACATGTACTTCGACCTAGCGAGAATAACGCTAGACCCATTTAGTAAGGACTCAGTCTTTTCAATTTGATTGGAGCTGATGACTCAACTCCTAAATCAAATCGAATTCAAATCAACACCAAGAAGTAAAAACAAGATCTGCGGAGATCAAGGAAATGATCGAAGTCGTATCTAATCAAGCGAACTTTATATTATTGATCAATCAGCAATAAATGTGCGCCGCTACAAATCTGTGTTAAGATCATCCTGAGGCGAAACGCACACAGAAGGTCCTAAATTACAACTGCAACATGCGAACAGCTCCATAAACAAGCAATCGGTGTCCTCGGAGGTATCGAATCAATTTGCATGCATGTACGTACAGTGTTACCCAGCATTCGTAGGAAATCGATTCCTGATCTGTTCGGCCCATTAGCCATAAATTCGATTGACTCAACGCAAATATCCGCGTCGGTTGTTCTCAGCATAGTCATACGACTCGGGTTACGGCGCATTGATGCGATCGTGGAAGATAATCGGCGAGATCTCCAAAGTCTCGAAGATCTAATAGAATATCATCTAGAGCAAATGTTATTGGTAGAGGAGAGTGCCTTCGCTTCTCTTACCAACCTCTCTGCCTGAGGTTGATTGTACGATCGGAGAAATGTTCTACAATTTTACGAGGATTCTTGTCGTGGAGTTGCTTTGCGGCAGCCAGTTGCACATGCGCTTCATGTGTGGTCCTTGACGGTGGCGTCATGATTTGCGGCGGCACATGACACGATGGCAATTGAGGTCGTACGAAGTGCTCTAGCGTCCTAGAGGAGGAAGGGCCTCGAGACGAGAGTGAAAACATAGAATTCATGAAAAATGGATCATACATGAACGTGAATCCTTCGTACCAACGATCGTCGAAGAGTGAAGAGGCGTGGAGAGGAGCATTGAACATGATCCTAGGCAATGAGGTACTGAGACGGTGGTCAAAGTTCTGCTCGTGCAAGCCATGCCAAACGCCGGTTTGAAGATGCCGCTCGCCGACACTAGAATGATCGTTTAAGATTGCAAACAAAACCAGCTGATCGCGGAATGTAGCGATCGAGATAACCTGCGGAATAGGAGTGCAGAATGCGAATCGCGCCGTTGGAGTGTTATTCATAAATCATCATAGTTGGCCTATGGCTTAAAGGGAGTATGAGTGACTAATTACTTGCTTTTCATTCCATTTGATAGAGTAACCTTAATTTTCTCGTTGATACCTTCAGAGTCGAAGCTAAAACTTAGCTTGCAATGGAGCGTTGCAATTATAAAAAAAACAACCGAAGATTTGCAGGAAAGATAATTCGCACTGCTAATGAGACGACAGATTGTGTCACCTTTCCCCGTTATCTATCGATCAGCTTTGGCGGCCGATCGTGAGCGGCAAGTCCAGGCATCAGCTCGTTATGCACCTCCAGATCTATGTCCAGCGTCGGACTCGGATGGATTCGTTTCGGGTTGCGATCTTATAAGAGCAGTAAACTCGTACGCCACCCTCAACATCTCGGACAGGCGCGCAATCGTAGAACAACATCCAACTATCCAACCTTTCGGCCGCGGCAGGTCTCGTCACGCTTCGAAACGGTAGCACGCGGCACATATGTATGGCTGTCGTGGTCGGCAAACAGCGCCATCAGTTAACGCCGTTTTGTGGCTGCAAACGGTCGAGACATTCGTCAGGGAGGGAGAAAATACTCACAGACAGACAAAACTCGGTCAAACGGCTGATCTTTCTCGCGCAGGTGATCCATCTCGGAGACTGGGTAATTTAACACGCCCGAAGACAACGCCCCGGAGAGATTTACAGTGGACTTTATTTATTTGGTTTTGAACACCCAAGGGCTCAACCCGAATGAGCGTCGGGCAACCTGTTGGACTATCCGTGCCGTTGGAAGCCACCAGCATCGTTCGACAGCACGATCCAGCGTGAATTCTAGGAGCCACGTAATTAACGGCTCGAGAAAACCACTCCGCATCCAAGGTGATAGAATGGAGGAAGCATGCGCATAGCAGCGATACCTGAGGGTGATCGTAATCAATCAAGAGTAAATATCATCTGCACGGCGAAACTGAGTGAACTGAGAAGTCAGTTTTACTGGAATACTTCTACTTCTACCTTATTTTTAAGTCAGTTTTGGGAAGTCAGTTTTACTGGAATACTTCTACTTCTACCTTATTTTTAAAGTCAGTTTTGGAATCTTTTGTTGAAGTGGCTGTTGAATATTGGTTTCATTATGCAATAATTCTGTAAGGCTTCAAAAACTAAATCCATTCACCTTTCCTCTTAGCTGTAAGATACACTTTAGGGACCTCTTAACAAGTGCCACTATATGTTATCCTACTACCATGGATTCAGCTCGATTGTTTCTGCTACCGATTATACATTGCCTCTTATTATGATCCTGGCAGCGAAATATTACACTCTTGCGGAGTAAGCGGCGCCCCAAGCGCTCACCAAGCCCTAGTGCTCTATACCAGGTAATAATTGGCGGTGTTCGACTACGACTTCCAGCTCCAAACCTGCGCCGTTAGTTTTTCGAACAACGAGGTGCAGACTGGGGGGATAAAAGGCGCTCTATAATTTTCCCATCAACTGAATGAGCTAGTTTTGTTAATTCCAACGATAAATTAGATTGTGCAAAGGATTATCCCGCTTATCGATGGTTTGTGTGGTTTTCTCTTTTCATATATTTTAAGGCCGATGCAGCAGGTACTAATTTAAAAGTGCATGTTTATTGCAACAAGAAATCATAGCGTCAGCATTGAATGTTGGAAGTTTTAGATAAACACTGCAATTCTTCTGTAGCTCGTTCAATTATTAG
>KE524844.1:0-10272 GCA_000441895.2 Anopheles sinensis | reverse complement strand
CGTAAACGTTCTGGCATGTTAAGGGTTTACTGGCATGGGAAGAGAATTAGCACGCAGCTGAAGCAGACCAGCACGCTATGTGAACAAGTGTGCTAGAGCGGGATCGCCAAGATGAGTTCGAGGGTTCGCAAGCGATCTGCAATGGCTTGCTATCACACTCTTTCATTATAAATCTCTTATCGTTTATCTCTCTCTCCCCATATTTTTGCGACATCCTCCAAGGTAAGCTTATAAAAAAACTGTAAAATCGTCCCTAAGTAGGATCTACCGCAATGATAGCTGATGCATGGATATTAATTGTAGAGTCGAGCAATCGAAGCGTGCAGGTAAAAATAGGGGAAAATCGCTTTTTGTATCGAAAACATACTTCTGCGAGGATTGCTGTGATACGCGCTCGTTTCCCGATGCGAAAAACCGATCATAGCCTACCTTATCCTGCACCCCTCAATTGCTCGACTCTACAATTAATATCCATGCATCAGCTACCATTGCAGTAGATCCTACTTAGGGACGATTTTTCTACTTGACCCGTTTGGTGTTCCAACTACATACATTTTGACATGTTTGCTTTCACCGCAAAAAGGCGGCCGACTTTTCCAGACTGGCTAGCATCGGCTCCAGGCAAAGGCCGTACAGTACGATCAGGATCTATTCTTTCCAGATTCAATGCAGACCACAAATGCAATGGTGGGTCGCACTGAAAGCCATCCATATAAAAACGAGCGAAACGGACACGCCTCAGCATGCGGGTGGCGGAGACTTTTCGAGTGCAACGCGAGCTTCCATTAATCTTTGTGGGAATCGCCATGATGGTTAGAGGCGATATCATTCGCCGCGTTGCATAATTGCAACAATGTATGGATCGGTGATTTTTGTCGCTCAAAAACACATCAAAGCGGGTCCGGTGAAAAGTGTGCCAATGCGAAGTTACATCTGTTAGAAGGTTCCATACCATTCCAACCCCAGAATCGTCTCTGGAAACCCCGCCTTCAGACATTGAAGATCCTAGCGCCTTACAATCCCCCAACCATCATTGGATCTGAATCCCAAGATGACAGAGGACGATAAATCTATCATCCTGGCCGATTATTGGCGACGTGAGGCGCAAACGGTCGACTGCCCACGCAACTGACCACGTGGCTCAGACCAGGCATCACATTTCCATGCTCGATGCAGCAGACTTTTCCATTCGCCAAACAAATCAGACTCCTGACTCACGACGGCGTACGTTGGCGTTTCTCGGTGTCCCGAAGGTTAGAACTGTTATCGCTTCTCGCTGAGTACTTCTTTTTCTGCCGTTTTCAGAAGCTCTCGTTTCCTTATTCTTGGTTTGCGAGTTGACCCAGGCCGGGTGTCTGTTGGATGCTAGCGTGCATCTCTCTTTGCTAGAGCGTGGAGTGACAGCAATACGATTATTCTGATTTGATCCGGGCGCCATCGGAGCTGAGGAGCACACGATGTTTATTTTCATAATTTTCAATTTATATGTATGACACGCAATCGCGTGGGCGTTTGTCTGGTAAGTGGAACAGTCATCGACGAAAGATATAGGCAACTTTATAAAAGATATTTTTTCAGAATTTCGAACTTTAAAAATAACTCTTTTAACTTCCATACTTGTGTATTCATTTATTCAAGAGCAAGAAGGTCTAAATGTTTCCTAAATGTAGGGCGACATATTTCCACGGAGTTACTGGCAATGCTGTCAAATTACGATCGAAGGCGATCGCTTTAATCCACACACGAATGCACTCGATAGCCATCTAGCGGCGAGTAATGAATAATCGATGGCATTAAGATAATCTCATACTCGATTTTATTCGATCCTTCCATCGCTAGTATTCACCTTTGCAAGTGAAAGTGACCTTTCTGGACTTTCTGGAAGGGATGTTTGCTTTATCCGTGGAATGCGGAATCAGGTCGCTTGCAGACGGTGAACCGCCCAGACTGCCCACTTGCCGGATGACAAGTGTGATTGTCACTGTTTTACAGTACCGCCGACACTATTTTCGATCTGTTATTGCTTTCAGCAGCGTTAATCTATTAGCCACCTTTAATGATTCCATTTGCCCTGGCGGTAACGTGACTTTTAGTGATAAGACTTTTTAAAGTGCATCGATCAATACAAGAAAAGAAGGTTTTTAATAACCCGTTCTTCCTTAGACCTTCGAAAGTTTTTTTTTGCGGAAATTTTCTAATTATTTATTTGTCTCAGTCGGCAATTTGATCAATGCCTTCAACATGTGATTTAATATGTATCTTGTTTTCTATCCGTTCTTTCATACAATCTCCTTCCAATTTGCTGTGACAAAAACCGTGAAAGACAAGTCCATATCGGCCCCGAGAGATCGCGTGTAAGGAAGCCGAACAACATAAATAATAATTAAATAAGTGATCAATTAGTGCGCGTGAACGTCCGGAGTGTTTCGAGGCGACATGTGATTTATTGAATTTTTCAACTCCTCACCCGCGCTAGAGGAAATGCCGGAACGGGCGGACATGAGCGAACTACCGACACATTTCTGAGACACGAGCCTTCCTAAGAAGCCGCATGCCGGAGGGTATTGAAACGTACCCACCTGAATGACTAAATGCAACGACATTTCCTCGGACCACAATCGCTACGAGTCGGTTGCAGAAAACGCACCCTCGACTAACCGAGTATTGCCACGCGGGATAGATTTATAGTGAGGGTGATTAATTCGTGAGTCGATTGTAACTTATAGTTTCCAAACTTCGTGAACTGAAGTTTCCGCTTGTTCGTTTGCTATGTATGTTTTAGAGGAATCAATCTTGGGGGTTAATTGCACTATCGGCAACCGATTCTTCTTCGCTTTGATGAGGGCGAGGGCTTTAAGTAAGCTTAGGCGAAAAGTTCACGATGGATTGACTGAATGCTTCATTAGTTTGATGAAAACGATCCGCAGTATATTTAAACATTTGGAGTCAAATGGATGATCATGAAAATCTTGAAGAAAATTAAGTTTAGAATCGTAATCATGTCGAAAAAAGTGCTTTCTTGTTGTGAATATGAATGCTCGGAGCATTCAATAATTAATTTTAGCATTCAATAATTAATTACAATAAACTGTGTTCAGGTCTGATTATTGGCCAGCAACTGTATTTATATGATCTAGACACGAAGGGTCCATGTTCAATATTTTGCATCCATTGAATCATTTTTCAAACCAACGCCCAATGATTACTTATCATTAAAGTCATCATAGTCTGACATTTATAATTTTCTACGGTTGCGCAAAGATTATGTTGAGTCCGCACTAGTGAAAATTAATTTATGAAATTTATAGCTCATATTCAAACAACTTCTTTGCACGAAAGAACATCCCAAAGTGCGCGATAATTAAACAATCAATTTCTATATCAACGAGTCACGATCATCGATAAGCCAAAGATGGATCCGAACTCATTAGAAGCCTCGTGGGTAATACTAGCATATGATGTTTGTTTTCAGATCCTTGGAGCACCAAGGGGAGCTAATAGATTTATTAGCTTATTGATTTATTTATTCACGCTGTCCACACTGTGAAAGCTTTGTGCGTTCAAGACAAACCATTCAAATCGTATTATATAGTAACATTTCTATCTAGGGAGCTCCCTGTTTGGCGATACAATTGAATAGAGTCATGAAACTTTGATGATGGATCCAATAATCGCACCGCGGGCAAATTGGTAGCGATCTCTTGGAATCGACCGTGACCGATCGAATAGCCAGCGTTAGCGGTCGTTAACGGTACGTTTTGATGTTGATTTATTGGGACAGTAAAAGCCATTAAACTGGCTTTAACAAGCCACTTGGATCTTGGAAAAAAGGCGAGCTGCAGGGGAACATTTGCATAATGTAATAGCACCGATGCATCTTTCACTAACGGATGTGGCACTGTAGCATATCGGCATTGCATACTTGCTTGTACCGGCATAGATTTCCGTATACGGATCATGTTTGTGGTCGATATGTTTACATGAGGAATCGCGAGAAAAGTTTGCATTCGCGAACGGATTAGTTCAAGTGAAAAGTTACGGAAAGCATGTTCAGATGTACGAGAATGCTCTTGTGCAACTCATGCTTTTGATAAATATGCATTAAAAAAGATAGATGTCAATGTCATTCAAGGCGAATTCCAGAAGCATTGTTTGTTTTGTAACATTTGCTATGCTCCACGATCGAGCGTGCTGTCTCTGATTTTATTGTTTCTTTCGGAGAGCGATCAAAAGACATGCCGACCAATAAATATCATGACATGTAAGCCACCGGTGCAGACAGATTGCTTTCCGTACGTCAACGATACAAATCACGGCATGATAAATTGCGCCCCGATTGTTTCAGTAATCCATCAGCATCCGGATCTATTTGGGAAATACGAAGGCTTTCCTACAAGCAGCAAAAGCGCGGTGTATCAAGAGGACAATCACGGTCGCTCTGCACGAGGGAAAATCATGAAATTTGTCCACCGTCATTAGTCATAGTTGAAAAGTGGTTAGGCTGCACTGCATCAGATTCGCTCGAAGGACACATTCTCGTGTTCTTACCAGCCTTCCCAGTTTGGTCGATCCAGGTGTGCATATTATAAATATTCAAATTATGCCTACTGCGCTTTAAGTCGCTACTTGGTGCCGAGTAATCGATGACGATAGTTCGATTTGGTTGCGCCACACACGCGATGGAGTGCGCAGTATCTTCCCAGGTCTTGACCGGGAGTTCGAAGGGTAAGGCAACGAGCTTCTTTACATACTGGGGTTATCAGCAAATTGTTAATTCACCAACAAGTAGCAAACAAAGCTAGACGCAGGTTCGACAACCAGGATGAAACGTCATCGCAGTTAGTCTGCCCTTCGTTTCTCTTTCGGCTGGACCACCGGGAGGAGTAGCCTTAGTTTTCTCAAGCTGTAATCAACCGTTCGGCTGGGGGTGCCCATGGCGCAGCGGTAGCGCAAGAAAAAACCACACCAGTTGTGGGATCGAATCCCGAGTCTGGCACCCCCCGGTATTACGAACGGCTGACCACCGATCTAATAATATACCGTCAATCGGTCACAGTAACTCTTTTCAGAGAGAGGCCTTGTCCCACTTGGGGATGTTGAGCCACATAAGAAGAAGAAGAAGAATCAACCGTTCAGATGCATATTTAAAAATGTTTCGCTTTCGTGAGTGCTCCCCAAGATTAATTGCGTACCTCTCCACAATATGCTTGAGCATCAGAATTCAGATCCGGTTAAGTTCAATCTCTAAATCAATCTCTTATCTAAATCAGAATTTAGAGCCGGAATGGTTAAGAGTCTGTTTCTTTATCCAAGACTTTTCTAACTTTAAAAGCTTTTGTTTTATTTAAACAATGCAAAGTTGTCTGTTTTTCTGGACTCAAATACTGAATCGTTACGTTGGTTGGTCATGCCTTGTGTCAAAGCAAAACAAAAGAATAGTTTTCAAAAACCGTTTATTAAAAATGTTCTTTTTGAATTTCAATCTCAGAGGCGTCGGTTCCTGACGCTGTTTAAAACTAGTTCCAATGATCGCTTGCTCCAGATAGCGTTGCATTACATGATTTGTGCAGCGAGAAATTAAATTAATTGAATCTTGGTACCTATTCTAGCGTGATCCAAGCCGTGCGCAAAACATTGCACGAACACGAGCCTCTACTGGATCGTGCTGAAGGAAAACAACCTTTCTTCGTTAAAGATACCTCCCTCTTCGACTCGAATCGAGCCTTATTGACCATGATCGAGTGAAATGAAATTGCAAACTATCAAACACTTTACGGCGACCCGAGCACTTCGGTTGCTGGAAATCGTTTCTTACCAGTTCTGCTTTCCGAAGCGACTTTGTATGCAGTGAGGACGCGTGAATAATTTGATATTCATTAACGCTTGGGATTCGAAACTTTGCTTTACTTTCTCAATTACAAATTTAAACTATGGCTATTTTTAAGAATCAATCATGTCTTATATGCATTTCATTCAAGACCAATTACCTACCGCTTTTGGTTACTAAACCTTTACCACCACTGTTAGGTCTCGGCCTAACGAGCACGATAAAATAACTGGACTCAAAGAAATTGATCGGGATGCTTACTTGAGCAAAAATTAATCTTTATTTTCCAACGTTTGATCGCAACTGCCCGATTTTCGCCTAACTTGCTCTATTTATAAACCCGAAGTCGATGGCCGACCTCAGGGGTCATCGAACAGCCGACCCGTTGGCTGATGATGTTTTCCTTTTAGTGTTTACTATTTTGTCGATCGGGCTATCTGTTCTGAGCCAAAGCTGAAAACTATCGTTAGAATCGTAAAGCGTTTCTAACAACCACAACGGAAGACACGTTCTGTCGGCAGCTCTTTCGGCACGATGACACGATGTTGCTGACCTCTTACACGCGATTGTCACCTTTTTGGACCGAGATGTTCGAAGACGGTAGTTCTTCTGGTAAAGTCTGCCGCTATAATTCGCGAATACCAGGCGAGGAAACATGTAATGACACAGACCGAAACCATTCACGAAAAGTGGAAGGGTACAAGTCGACACAAAATGCAACGATTGCTTCGTTCTGCGCGACGTCTTGAGAAGAACTGTCACGATCGACGGAAGCATGCGAACAAGTTAAGTTCGTGTCTACTGTGATCCATTGTCATAGATATCGACACCAAATGGATGCATTTAAACATGCATCTTTCTTTACTTGAGGAAATGCACATAACTCCCATTCTTCGTTTGCAAAACAAGGAAGAAGTCAGGCTTATGTTTGCAAATGTTTGTTATGTTGGCAAAATATGCCTAATATATTTGTGTTATTTTTAACGTTCTTTCCCATATCCTACTATAATAAATCCGAAATAATGGCAACACCGTACAAGAACAAAACCAAGCGACCGCTTAATCCCTTTCATGAAATTTTCTCTCCGTGAAAAGCATTAAGTTGCGACCTGTGTTTTACATTTGTAGAATTGTGTAACTATTGGTACCCAAAAGTACATTATTCTTCGATCACGTCGTGCAGTTTGTGGATCATGCGGCTTGACATGGACCTGCAAATACCTGTTTATAAGGTATGAAGGGAGACCATTTTCATTTACTAGCGATAGAACAAAAACCTTTCGTTAACGTTTCATGGCTTATATTCATAGACCGCCTGCATAAACAATGTGATGCAATGGAATAGAAGGAAAGCGCCGATCTTCGTGAAAGGTGCAATAAATTATACAACGCCATTTATATGTCCCGAAAACAATTAAATGACAGCAATGAATATTTATGGCGATGGAAGATTTAGTGATCAAGGTAATGTTGGTACATAAAATTGTTTTTATCAAACACATATTTCGCATCACTGTGTGTTTTCTTCCAGTTCTACCCCAAACTTTGCTCATTTGTCCTACGGCGAACGATGTAACGTGGCATCTGATGTTCATTGTCATTATACTTAGGACAAAGGCATGGCGATTGTAAGAACGTCCAGGGTAGCACAACGTTGAACCACAATGCTGAGGGTGCGCATAAAATATTAATTTATTTATTAGCACAACGCTCATTATCAGTCATTACGGGTGATTTTGGTACCGTCGGCTTAATTATCGTTAATGTCTTAATTATTGCTTCCAATAATTATCCAACAGACGTTTTCTCGAACCGAAGTATAACTCTAGTCCCAACAGCAATGGAAATCACTTAGCCTTTCTCTACAAAAGTGTCATCGACATAGATTGTTGCAAAAACATGATTCCTAGACGCTTTGTTAGATCGACATTCCATCACGAATTCTTCACCCTCCGCTTCGATGGACGTCGTGGGAATTGGCATAGTCCAATGAGACCATATTAGGTAATAACGTGTTAATTATTTAATGACACATCGCATAAACACTCCGCCATGCTACGTCTTTTCCATCTCCTCCTAGCCTCCAAAGAGGTGATAATTATCTCGTGAAGCACCTCAATATCCTCTCATCTCGGAAAACTGGACGGCTGTTGCTTTAAAACCTGTCGCTGTTTCTTTGACTCTCTAAAGACAACCCAAGTCACAATGTTCCCCCGTTGCACCTTACAGGACGAATTGCAACCAAACGAGACAACCATAATAATATGCCCCCGAATCGCTAATACTCGATTATTGCGGACTTACCCGGGTTTTTGCTGCAGACTTCAAAAAGACTACCGACTGGATATAGGTTCCTTCCGACGGACCTGACCACACTTGAAAGACGCACACCATCCGTAATTGCCGGAAACGGCTTTCCGAAACAGATTCCAGTGAAACGGAAAGAACCCGAAGAATTGTGGAGGAAGTAATATTCCGATTATGTCCAAAATTAAATGAAAAAGAAAATGTACATTTATATAATGCATGATTTATTTCACGCAACACCGATCAGTTGCACCGTATTAAAGTTAAGTGTTATTTATGGTCCAGTTCTACTATTTTGTACTACTCCCGAGGGCGGCTCGTGCTGTGTGGAAGAAGGCGAAAGAAAAAGATACAAAACCCAAATAGTTCAGATCCTCGGTTTGGCTCATGCGACCTTTCTCAAACGCACAGGTTCCACGAAGGGCCTTGTTGGGAAGAAAGTTCCCCCTATGTCGATCTTATCTTTTCGCGCGAGAAGAAACCTATGGGGGCTCTTGGGACTTGCCACAAGGGTCGGGAGATTTATTGCGTCCCAGGTTTCTCCATAGCTTCAAGGAATAGGATGAGGTAAGAAAACGCTCTTCGGTTTAAGCAATCAAAATTGTTCCGCTGATAAAATATTATCCCAGCGATCCGTCTACAAGAATGTCGGCCACGAGCGATGGCATGAGGTGTTCGAAAGCGCTCAGCTCAGAGCTAACTCCATTAGGAGGAAACTCTTTGGATGATCGTTCCTGAAAAGAGACATCAAGATCCATTGCGATCAACGGTCGCGATCCTGGAAATAGGAGAGGGAATGAAACACATTGAATATGATATTAATAAAAGCTTTTTTACATATTTTGTCAATTTCCAGAATGGTTTTGATATGTTAGTTTGATGTGATTTGTTTGTCGCATATTTTTGTCAATTTCCAGAATGGTTTTGATATGTTAGTTTGATGTGATTTGTTTGTCGCATATAATGTTGAGCTCCTATCAACCACTTGGTATAATGTTACATAATCTTCATTGCTGTCAAGATCAATTCAGATCAATTATTAATTTTGTTCTTACTTTTTTAACATAAGTTGACTATATTTTGTCACAACGCATTAATGAAGTTTCTTTTTGGAAGCGCTTTGATGCAAGAAAGTTCTACTCGGCTATAAGGCATTATTTGAATTGGTATCACTTTAGGAAAAGATACTATTTTCAATCTTTTTTAGGCATTGCGGCAGTGTTGTTGGTTCGTTTACAATAAGTTACCCGATTTGTTGTTGTTGTTTATGTGCCATTTCCTGGTTCTGCTTAACGCCCAGCAATGGTGTCATTCCACTGCACATAACAATTGTATTTTATCGCTTACAATCAGTTTTCCTTCGGTTTCAACATGCGACGGAATGTCAAAGCGGTTCCATTCATCATGCGGATCGGTTTTTAATGGTACGTCTTCTCGGAAATGGTGTTTTGATGCCATAGTTCATCTGGTCAAAATAGTTTTGTTTTATTTAAACTTGATCATTGACAACATGTCTTAAAATATGATTATTTATTTTTATTAAGAATAATCTACATCGAACTAACAGCAACATTTTATTTGAATGCTAATTTGAAATAGAATCGTGGAAAAACATCCAAAGTAATGTTTATCTTGAGATATGTTTTAATTTCGGAAGTTACAAACATAACGTGCCTACCGGAGCCAGTAAGCTCAGTATTTCAGCAACATTTATTTCATTTTTTTCGGTTGTTCAGGTGTGGTTCAGGCGGTAACAGTATAGTCGCTGGTGATCATTTCGTCGAGATACGAACCCCACCCAAGCATGGACGTTGAACATAGTCGAACATTGTTCGAGTGGTTACACGACAAAAATAACTACAACGATGGAACATTGAAAAGTACGTAGAGGGCAAAAGAAATTGTTTGGCAAACATCAGTTGCTGATTAATTTGTTTGAAGAGCTTTTTCACCCAGATGATACATAACACATCAAACCATGATTATATCTAGTCTGATTCGTATACAAAACTATTGTTACGAACAGCAAGATCTTTTTCTATAACGGCTCCACAATTTCATCCGATCCTGCTAAAGAAAGCACCCACTCATCACCACCGACGGGCGCAGAGTTTTGCTTCAAAAGCTGCCGATATTTA
>KE524843.1:220303-233568 GCA_000441895.2 Anopheles sinensis | reverse complement strand
GTGCGACACCGATAGCGAACTGAGCAATTCCCATCGCAACCACTATTGCGGTGTCGAAAGCATGGTTCTGGACCACTTTTGCTCCTCTAGGTGAATCAGTTGGTCTAGTCCGTTGATAAAGAAAAGACGAACCTCTTCTTCATTGGCAAGATGTTTGAGATCGTCACATTCAAGTAAAGATGTAAACGCTACGTCAGGAATTTGACGCATATATAACGAGCCTCGTAAGCACTTCAGTCTGTCGATTACGTGTTTGAAGGCTCTGTCGTTTATAGTTAGCATGAAACGATTGTCAAACTGTTTTTCAATTGCTGCACAGTTGTCGGTAAAAACTTTCGCTTCTGTATGTCCCAGCTTAGTTAAAATCTGCAGTGTGGTGGATCGCTTTGAAGAATCGGCGATACAAAAGCGTTGATCGGTCGCTGGAACGATCCACCCAAACTGCAATAGTATATCAAAAAGTTTGTCATTATTATTCGATGCAGCATCCGGACCCGGTTGGATTAAAGCTTGAATTTCCTGTTTGGTGTAATTCTGTTTGAAATGTTGTTTCCATTTATGCTCAATGTCACCATTCATCACCTTGATTGGATTAATGATGTTTTGCTCCAATAAATAAAAAAATAGACTGCGATGCGGTCGAGACTGGAGTTCCAGACGAATCGGAGAAGTTTCTTCCTCCAGCTGTTGTATTATTGTTTGCGACACTAGTCTATAACTGAAACAGATGGAAAGAACGTTCCGAACAATCGGTTCGTAGGCGGCACAGGATAGAACTGGATCGAGAGGCATTTCGTCAATGTTTATTGCTAACGCATACAATCCTGCTTGTTGAGGATGTTTTCGTAGCACTTTGTGTTGAACCAGTTCCGATAAAATGGTTCCAGCCTCCACGCTGGTAATAGCTGTATGCTCGATCAAATCTTCTGCTCTAATGGAATCAAAACAAGGGAAATGAATAGACTTAAGCTTAGCAGCATCGATGGTGGCCTTTTTGTTAATTGACAGTACCTTGCGCTCTTTGAAAAATTTATACTTTGTTCTACCGACGATTTCAATAAAATTATCCTTTTCGAAAATGAACTGCTCTGGTCGCGATGATACGTTCGTTGCATAGAGAACCATTTGCTTGCTGCTACATTTTATGGTTTCCCTTTTCAACACATTCTTATCTGCTTGCTTCGTTACAAAATCCAGAAACGAAGGATCAACTAATTTCATTTTCTCATGATCGACGATCACATAACTCACCGATTCATATAAGGCCCCCTCGCTGACTAGTATCTTCCAAAATTGTTCCCTACCAGGTAAGGCAATCGATTGTTTAAGATCTTTTTCAAACTTTACTTCATCGACGTTTTTGGCGTACTGCGATAAGAATATTTTCAATGGTTTTGTAGATATTCCATACGCCTCGCCTACTGCGGTAAGGATTTTTTCAGTAATATTTTCCTTCTCTACCGTAGCTGGAAGAAGAATCCCAGCTTTGAGAAGTTCGTCCATAAGATACTCTGCGGTATGAATATCGATATCGTCATGTTTGAATGATTCCGGAGTGATTAAATGTCCTAGGATATCATCAATGGACCGAACGTACTTGGCGTAGAGATTCGCTATGTGGTCTTTCTGTTCCTCGTAGCCTTTGACTCGTAAACTACGTTCTCCAACGTACAGTATCAAATTTGTAATAATAGCGGCTGTACTTGTGGCTAGTTTACTGTGAGCATCAAACAGTTTCCCCGCTGCCCGTAGTTCTTGCTTGAATTCTTCAATCAAAGACGTGTGGTTGTCCTTTTCCAATCGCTTTTCCCAATTGATTTTTTTACCTATCACAAAAGCCTTATAGTAGTGCGCAGCTTCGGAATGGAAAGGTTCACTCTGAATGACGTGTTCAAAGAGCTTCATACAGGTATCATAAAGATCGACGTATGACCTCGATTTTTGCTGGGAAAGATATTTGGCTAGCCTCACCATTTGTGCTGGCATTCCGTCGACCCAAGGAAGTAAACTCCCGGCTTCGATGAATCCTGCTTTATTTTTTGAAATCCCATTACACAACCGTTTGAAAGTGGAGCTAAGTTGATCATAGCTTTTCGCGTTATCACCATCTTTCCCACTAGGTATACTATCGCTATGCTCATCCAACCAAAATGCCCATCTATCCAAACAGCTTTTCAGCAAAATTTCCTGCAGCCCGTTAGGAATTCGGTCCTCGTTTAAATTCCTTTTCAGTTGTTCATACTGATCCTTAAACTCTTTGAAGCAATTTTCCTCGGCAATGATTTGATTGTTGTAGTATGATTTAATTCTGATACGCGCAATGCCTCCTCTATGTCTCGTTCCTTTTTCATGTCCCAGATGATAACCTTGGTAAGATGTTCCTTCTTCTCGTCCTCTTTCGAATACACGATGATTAACTGTCCGGAGCCCCTATCGCCACTGCGTGCAGCTCTTCCAAACGCCTGCTCCTCGATGCGCTTGTTGTCCGGCAGATATGTTAAGCAAACGTGCAGTCCTCCGGCATTCCTCAACGCGTCTGTAATTTTAATATCAGTACCACGGCCCGCCAAGTTCGTTGCTACGATCACTTGTCCCTGGTCCAGCTTTTTATGACCCGATGCCACTGCAAACTCTTCATAGTCGCGCTCATAGCAATGGACGTTCATTTTTCCCTGTCCTATTATAGCTCTATATATGGTCTTAACGTCTTTAACGGTTTCGCAAATAATAAGAACAGATCGCTTTTCCACTGTAGTTACTAATTGGGCCTGATAACAGACACTCCTTGTCCATGCTTCTTTATCGCAACAGATGATTGGCGGCGTTTCGTGAAATTGTTTCGTGTGCGCGGTAGGAATTGTCACGAAATCAACTTTGTGTATTTCCCGCAGTAAATCCAACTCCGTCTGTGATCCCAAAGTGCCCGTTAAGCCATACAGACGGCGATAAAGCTTGAAATACGAAACATTTGAAATGAAAACGGCCTTCAGGCTGAGCATGGAAAGTCTACAGCCGTGCTTCAGTTGCAAAAACTGATGCAACGCTTCGTCCCACTGCGAGTTCGCCTGATCGGTTCCGGTATCTCGGTCCAAGATGATAACGTTGGCGTTACGATCCGAGCACGTACCTGTTCGGTCGACGTCCACTACATAGTTGTGTCCCGGGTTCATGAAGAACGCAGTTTTTGCACTTTTTATCCACAACCGCAGATGCCGTTCGACAAACGCTCGAAGATAGTTCGGGACAGGAATCAATCTTTCTCTGCCAATGGTGTCTTGCAAGAGAAAGCGTATGCGATCTTCATGTTTCGAAAATTCTACCCCTAAAACCTCACTGAGATTTGGTTCGTCTACCGTTTCTATAATCGGTCTGCCTCGTTCGTCTAGAATTTGTGCCTTTACCAATTTGGTCCATATCGCTCTACAATCATGATCACTTAGCCTCACGTCAATCTTACGAATATCCTTCTCCCTTAGCATTCCATACATATCACTTAGTACTGCCTCTTCTATAGCTTCGTCCAATTTATTATAGGCAATCTCTTCGGGCCTATTGATCCACTGCCAAATGAACAGGTAGACCGGTTCCAGCTTGTCCATCCAAGGAATATCGTGCGAAAGGTACAGCATATTATTTCCCTTATCAACAAGCATACTATCGACCTCGTCCACAATGACGTTCGTGAAGTCACGATCTGCGAGTATGTTTTTCCCATAGAATCGATCCAGAAGGTAGTCGCGCTGGAAACTTCCTAGATCGCCATACACGACTTGGTTTACCGAATAGGCTTGCGTGCGTTTTTCGACATCTTCGCTGCAATTGTGTGACACCGTGATACCGAACAAGCTGTAGATGTCATGGTTGATGTCTGCATCGCGCTTAGCTAGAACTGGCGAGCTGGTTATTATGTCGACTTTTTGCTTGCCAAGTGCTATAACGATGGATGCCGCCACCACGATCAACGATTTGCCCTCGCCGGTGGAAACTTGCGCCAAAGTGCTGCGATCGTTAGCCAACAAAGCCAGTACAGCCAGTTTCTGTGTATCGCGAAGGCTGAACCCTCGCTTCAGCTCTACGGCTCGATTGATCACCGCAAGTATTTCCAGGCTATCTATTTCCACGTTTCCCTTGATTGCACGTTGGCGCTGTTCTAGCCAGATGTTGATGTCTTCTTCGGTAAATTTGGCTACGACTTCTATATGTTTTGCGAATAACTTACTCTCCAATGAACGAATTGAATCATTTTCTACCTCATATGTGGCGTCATTTATTTGATTGATCGATTTTCAATGTTGGGTAAATTATTTTCACTTGCTCAGAACTATTGCCGTTACACCTGATCAACGCTACAAGCTGTCTAAATTGTACGTTCCCCCCTGTACGTGGTATACTTGCCGTCCATTCCGTCAATCCACTCATCTAAAGTAGCGTTTTTCAGGTCCTGCAAGTCTGCCTCGGACAGATTCCATTTAGCAGTATGGAAATTGGACAACACTGTGGTCAGCTTATTCGGGCTAAAATTTGCTTCCGATACTTTTGAAGTGAAAATTGTCAGCAAGCTTTCCACCATTTCCGTGGTGTAGATGTTTTCTACAGAGAGGACATAATAGCAAGTGGTCGATGAATCCTCACAGCCTTGCACAGCATCACACAGTCGGTTCAATTTGTTTAGCCAATACTTTTCTTTGAGAACATAGGGCCATTCGGTCAGTTCCAATGCCTCCAGAGAAAATGATCCGCTCTGAATATTACTCAAAAGATATAGGACGGTTTCCATCCGATCAATAGTTATGGATTTCGCATGATCCAGCTTAGCACTGAGTAACACTAAGACTTCTTTATTATGTATTTTCGATAAGTAGCCCCTCCATTTTGGTTTCTCATCCAATAATTTCCTAAAGTGGTTTTCCAAGTGCATCAAAATCAATTCGTCTATCCAATTGCGTTGCGGATACGCCGCAATCAGCCAAGCAAACGTGTACTGCACTTGTACACCCGCTAGGCAGTACGAGAGGATAAAATTAATTACAAAGTACATCTCCTCACACGACACGTGTATTCCTTCACAAGAGAGTCGATATTGCAGGTAATGCAGTATTCCTTCCTGCCCGATGTATTCTGAGGTCATTTTCGAAAGCCTCAATTTCAGCTCGGCCCTATCTTTCTCAGGAAAATATTTTACAATGAGCTGTGGATCAATATTTGCACACTTAACACCAGTGGATCGCTTTTCACAATGCCTTCCCAAAAATAGTCGACCTTAAACATTGATCAAGGTCTTGTTTGTTGTTTAGTGTTCTAATTGTCGCAAGAATCTTTGGTAGAAGCTATCTTTCTCTTGTCGTTCACGCTGTAGATGTAAGTGATTTTTATTGATACCCAGTTGGGCGAATGGTGGCTCGGTGGCCTGGTGAAGCAAATAGACTGCTGTTTTGGACGTGGTGTTTAAATTTTCCTTCAGAATCAGCTCGTGCTGCGAATCTCTCTCATAAATTCGAAAGTTAACGTCGAAGATCAAAGCCAACAATTCCCGGTAAGCTTGAGATTCTACTCCAGTGGTTTGGATATAATCACAAAGCTGATTGCGTACCTCTTCATCGTTACAACACTTCAACCAATTTGCAATAAATTTATACTGAGCCATCAAATGGAAATACTTGGCATCAGCAATGTCGTTTCTTGTGCCTTCCCTTCGATTGTTACGTTCTTCCACAAACCTTAAAAAAATTTGCGTTCTCCGGCCTCGAGCGCTGGGAAAGAAAATAGTCGAACGTGTAACTCACGGCCCACTTCTGATATTGAAAATGTCCTGAATATTCTTCGAAGTACGGTTTAATACAGTCTGGTGCGTTAAACGATTTACCTGCTTCGGAAATATACAACTCAAGCGCTCGTCCCAGGATGGATAGGTTCTTCGGTAACTCTTCTCTACAATATACGGCCATTGAATTGCGCTCTTGGTGGGAATTTACGAATAGGTACTGATCGAGCCTTCCCAGCTGATCGTGTTGAAATGAGGTTATCACCGATCAGATCTTCGATTAGAAAGCTGGTAGCTTCTTCGGCTGTTAAAAGACTCAGATCGTAATGATTGCATTCGGCCCCGTCGTTCGGAAACACACTAGCTACCTGTTCCACTGTAGCGATTCTGTACTTTTCTATAACTAACTTTTCTACCCTTTTTAGCGTTACGTTCTTCCTTTTATGATGCATGTTGATTCTTTCTTTAACATTTTCTAGGTAGCAAAAGAGAGGCTGAAATTGAAAAATAGATAGAGCAATGGTCCGAAGCATGGCTTCTACTTCTAGCGCTCTAGCGAGCAGGGCATCCGGGGCAGCGTTTGAATCAACGGTCAATAAATCAATGATGTTTGGTTCGACATTGGCGTCATGATGTTTAGAATTCATCGGAGTATGATATCCTTTGCGCGAGAAATGATGAGCTTTCGAAACGAAATGCACATGTCGCATGGTGCGTGATTCAAAATTTGCTAACCAGTTTGCATTAGATGTAATGCTTTCTTTCTGTCGCTGTTCATTTTTGTCCATGAACAAATAATCCGCGTATGTATCTCGAATAGTACGTTCTAAAATTGTGTTTTTCCTCGTTGCAAGCGCATAATGTTTACGATCGCTGTTATCTCTAGCTTTCTCGTGTCCGGTATATTTTGTCTGCCGCTTAATGTCGATTGCAGACTGCTTGATCGTAGCGTATATCTGGTTATGGTCAATCGAATCCTTGTATGGGCAGTACACATTCGAGCTGGATTGTTCTGTCTGATAATCAAGCGTAAGCTTACTATTACCGTCCAAACCGTAGTATTTTGGCCAAGGTTCAGTGAAAACCCTGGACACCGAGTAGTCAGCATAGCCCATATCCCATCCATTTTTTCCGTAATCGCCATATATGCCTGCAACTCCCGCCTTCCCATCTTCTCCCTGTTGGGTAAATTTGCTCACCCTCAAACTGTAAATCTCCTAAAAGGCTCGTGACTGTGATCTGACCAGCATATCCGCCCTGACCGCCAAGACCACGTTTTCCTCCATTGCCGCCTGCTTTTCCCGGTGACCCCTTGTATAACAAAAACGACTGGCAATTGGTATTTGAACTGTTTCCATATTCGAATGAAAATGTAATCTCATTTCCTTCACGTGTAACTGCCTCCAAAAAAATGCTACAATAGGGTGCTACTTTTTGTGCGAATCTGAGTACTAAGTCGGTTGCCTCAACTTCGGGGCATCGTATCCACTGTGTCTTAAAGACTTTTGCAACGCGTTCAATGCTATCAATGGTTGTGTTAAACGGAACTTTTCTTGAGCCTCTAACAAATGATGCAGTAACCGGAAACTTGCTGAAAAAGTCGTTCGCATTGATTCCTACACCATTTTCTCCGTCTCTGCCATGGCCACCGTCCTGGCCATTGCTTCCCTTTCCACCGTTCGATAGAATTGTTAAGTATTGGGCATTTTCTATTCTGCTCGTCAGTATCAACACATTTCCACCACTTTCGCCAGGAAACCCGTCAGCTCCTTGCATTCCGTCACCGCCTTCATCCGTGCCGGCATTGTTGGAGTAGACATGATCGTTATCCGCTCCCGACACATCCCAAGTTACTGACTTACTAACTGTGACCCAATCCGCCAGCACCACTATGTTCTTCCCGTGCCAAATCGTTTTTTTTCAAATCTGCACCGATTGTAATGCATTCCGTGGCAATAATACGTATTTCTTCTGCTGAACTCTGTTTCAGCTTACTCTCCACTTCATGTATAAATAAATCACTGATAACGATTTGCACACCAGTGATCTCAATCACCGTTCGCCCATCTATTTGCTTTTCTTGAATCTGAAATTGATTCGCTGATGCCATTCTCGCTTCTCGGTTGGACTCGACTCGAATTATGAATTACAATGTTCAATTTTCGGTAATGGCTGTCGACGCCCGTCACACAACGGGCGATGATATTTTTGTAGGTGCCAGTCCGTTTGTAGGCATACTTCTTCACAGCGGTGCAGTCAAATCACAAAGTAAAGATGATCACCTTTCCTTTACAATGAGAAATTGAACACATAATAAACACCAACACATCACATCAAGAACAGCTAAAACGCCACGGAGTTTCAATTTGCATGATCATAGCAACAAAGTCACAAATGCAGAAACAAGGATCAAAACACGCAAAATCAGTAATTTGATAAACAGCATTAACACAAGTTTCATCTTCTTCAGGTCGATCTTGATGTTATGATCTAGTGATTAAGTCTAGCGACTGTTTGGAAGTTACGTGTGATTTTTGCAGATTCATCATGCGAGCTGGCAGCACAAGATCAGTGCGAATTGGAGTAGTGTTGGCAATATGTTTCGGAAGACCCAAAGATTAGATCCCTTGACGGATTCTATTGAATTAAGGCCGGTCCACACGCTCCGTTTTGCACTCCGTTTTGCCTGCGCAGTTCAAAACTGTGCAGACAAAACGTAGCGTGTGGACAGGAAAACTGCACAGTTTTGAGCTTGGCGCGAAAACTGCGCAGTTCTAGCAAAACTGAGCAAACTTGCTTTGAAAACTGCGCAGTCTTCCTGATTTGTACGAATATAGTGGTGGTATTGCTGGTCTCACACACATATTTTCTTCGATTATAACACCGTGACTAATTCCAATTAGTAAAAATATGTGTCCATGTCCATTGTCGAGTACTTCTACCAATCATTATATTCATCGAGAAATTAACGCAATAATCTAATATGGGAAATGTCCCGCCTTTTTATAAACCATTTCCTCGACCTCTTTGAACATTCGGTTCTTCGGAGAAAATCCCCAAAAGTTGACCACAGGAGAACCTCTTCCATGAAGATATCACCCAAAACTGAGTAAAGATACAAATAAAACTGTACCGTGTGGACAATCACAATTGCAACGTTTTCATTCCGTCCTAAAACTGCGTAAACTTAAAACGGAGTGCAAAACGGAGCGTGTGGACCGGCCTTTAGAGCCCATTTTACGGATTCGAATCACATTTGATTTGTTTGGGACTGGAGTCAGATTAGAATTTCGTGGGGATTTTATGAAAAACAATTGCTGAATAAATAGAAACGTTGTATCACTGCATGACGCATTACTGTGCTACCACGAATGCGCTTCACTGTAAACCGCGTTTGGTACCACAGTACGGCACATCAAAAGTGTTACTTGACCCATCACTACTTCAGACCCGGTAGACTTCTTCCTACAATCTCAAACGACTATTCACGGACAAATATTCAAGGCCCTTATTCCAAATTCGATGGCTTCTTCCTCGGTTGAGCCCTTACTCCAATCTCGGTGGCTTCTTCTTTGGTTGAGCCCTTACTCCAACCTTGATGACTTCTTCTTTGGTTGAGTCCTTACTCCTACCTCGAAGGCTTCTTCTTTGGATGAGCCCCCACATAAGGATTTATTGGTTTATCAAAGGGGTTATCTGGACAGTTCCTTTAATTCTAACCACCTTCAATTACTCTCTAAAACTAACTCTAAGTGATCTGGCTCCTTTCCTTTATACTATTTTTTCACAATGTCTACTATACAGGCTGGCCCCGCCGTTACTCGGCCTCGCCTAACGTCGTTTGACAAATCGTTCGAAGCTAGTTTATAGTAGCGTGCCGTGTTCTTTACTCGTACGATTCAATTCAATTTGTATGACAGAATATTCGAACATGGACTTATAAACGGAAGCCTTGAGTAGGTATTATAAACGCAGGAAACAAGTTTCATGCATGGAAATTTTTGGGCCCTGGCCTCGCTCTAACGGCGCTGTCACAGTCCCATTAGGTGCCGTAAAACGGGGCCAGCCTGTAATTGTTCTCCCTACTTTGATGGATGGAGCTTGTCGTACGATTTTGTTGCACGATAAAATCAAAATCGTTCGATGACGAGTGCCGTCTAGCGACGTCATGCATTGACGTCTAACTTGCGTGCATGTAAAGTGACCTTAAGCTCCAGAGAGACGAAAAGAAAAATAATGTAGAGAAATGTCAAACCCAAAAAAGTTGAAATTGTTATTTCTAAACAAGCTTTTGCCGCGAGAACATTAATCGGTTAGTTTGTAGCACGACCAATTCTAGTACAGCTGAAGGCAACTATTCTCAGTACGTAACACTTTACACGGCCAACTCAGTTCATGAAAATAAAAAGAACCTCTGCATTAATACCGTTTTAGATGGAACCCTCCAGTACGGAAGAAGCAACCATTGCTTCGCCCACTATGGAAGAAGGAACTATTGCTTCACCCTCCACGGAAGAAGCAACCATTACTTCACCAAGTGTGGACGCTGGAACCAATACTTCACACCGTCTGGAAGGAGGATGCATTACTTCACCCATGTTAGCAGGACTACTGGAGGCGGTAGAACAAAACAAGCAGGCAACCCACCAGCTAACCGTGGCGTTCGAACAATTGCGGAGCACGATTGAACAGTTCGTCAACAACAATCGGTTTTATTGTCCTGCTGCCGCGACACCGAGCGTTCCTAAGCGACCGTTTTTCCTTAAAAGAACGATTGCTTCAAAGGAGAAACTTATTGCGGTGGACAGGGCTTTGGGAGCGCCGGACAGCTTGAACCAAACAAAACTCTGGCTTCGCAGTCGCATGAAGCCGGGCAAAACGATCAGGCAGGAACTTCACCACATGATGCGCCTTCTGTTTTCGCCCAAATTCCTTCTTAAATGTTCCTGGAACGGTGTTGGGAAATTCAAACCCAAAGTGCCTTTCAAAACTCAGACCAATCTATTGCAATTGTTGATTGCAGTGGTAGAGCGGGGCGGTAGGACGGTGGACATTAGTTACATTAAGCACGTCGTTTCGGCGAAGCTTTTGAATGCGAAAATTCGTTTGACTGCTAAAAAATGAAATAATAAATGAATACTCGTTATCTATCTCGGTTAAAATAAATTGCAAACTCAACTCTATACCACTATTTTTTTTGTCATTTACTGCGAAAGGGCCTCGATATTTTCCAATCATGGCAATAACACATAAAATATACGCATAAGTAAAAGTTCGCTTCAGTTGGGTTGCGTCGGAATGAAGTAAAAAGTTATATTCGCGGAAAACATCGTCCTATATTTTCGGCGAAAATATAGAATTCTGAGAAGTGAAAACTTCGTATGTTTTGCAAATGAAGCCAAATGTCAATGATTACTGTTTTAATTTTCTCCCTTCTTTTTGTCTGTGCACCCAGTATGGTTTTGGACAACTTGGCATAAAGAAAAAAAGTGGTGGATTTTCTATACTGAATTTGGTTCTGAAATTCGACGCCACCGATAACTGGAAGGAGATTATTCTTTAAATCGAGTGAAATAAGACCTGTCCTATATTTTCCATCCACTATGATCATTCGCTACCAATAACCTTTTTGATCTAGTACAAGTTCGTTCTGTGGACCACGCATTCCATAAACTTTTCTAACGGAACGGTAAGCATCGGGAGAATACACCGGAGCAAAACTGTGCGTCAGGCAACAGGTTTTCTATCGAAGAAGTTCTGCTGCGCGTGGAAGTGTCCTAAATTTCGGAATAATTTTTCGATCAAAACCCATCCAAGGCCATTAGCATCGCGGTACGTGGTGTTATCTTACACTATCAGCCCCTCGTCTGCTTCATTTCTCCCGCCAGCCTCGTCCGACGTCCAATTAGGGGCTGCCTTTTTTGTGTCGAAAGATCGTACAAAACCAGTCGACGGGTTTTACGCACACGTCCCATTTCGTAGCCGTTCCGGAATACTTTCTTTCTGCTGGTGTCGGCTCATTTAGTTGTGTTCAGAATGTGTTGGAATGCGCATTCCAGGAATTTGCTGGCTCACGCATTTGTCGGATTCTACTGGCAGTAGAGGTAGGAAAGGTAGCTAAATCATAAAAAAAAACAAAAGCGTTGTTTTGTTGAGAATTTTCTTCTACAAAGTCGTCTTTGAATAATTTTAAAAATGTTTTAACCTATTATCAAAAAGACGACGTGTTATCTTGCGGATGAAGTTTGCTAGCTGGACCAGCACTTTCTCGGACTCAATGAAAGGTAGATCTCTGTCTCGGATTAAAAAGTGGACTTGATATTTTTGCATTCCAGTCATACTTCTTCGATATCTATTTATAACCACCGATATGATGGAGTCCTTGGTTTGGAAAAATAAAGCCCTCACACAGTGCTATGACGGTTTCCCTGGCTACACATCCCACAGCTCACTCTAGATGAAGTTTCTAGTTTTTCTACTAATACCATCAATTTTTATCCCAGCAGGCCGGGTGTTTTCGAATGGTGCGGTTCCCTTTACATAATAAATGAACATATTTGCACGGACCGATTGGTTCGCTCCGCGGCCTATCGGGGCCATATATTTTCAAGACCCAGGCCCATATTTCCCTGCCGAAGGTGGTGATGGGAAAACATAGGGGGGGAGACGCACGGGTTGAACTGGCGAACGGTGGGTCCATTCCTCAGCCTCCAAATGACATATTACTTTTCAGCGTTATTTTGGCATTATGATAATGTCCTTCCCGGATCCATCCGTTCCCTTGTACGGAATGTATCATTTTCAGCGAGCATCCTTCTGCGTGCCCTCCCCCCTCCCCCTCTTGCTTGACCATCTCGCCCGCTTTTCGATTGACAGTTATCATTTCGTTGCGCTTGCCTTTCTGCGTGTCTTCGCCCTTTTGCGTCGCGTTTATGGACGGACGAAGAGAACCGCGGAACAGGGCCTCCATGCTCCCATGCCCATGATCACCCGTCGATAGGCCACGGCGGGCGACGCCTTTCTCTTCGGCAGAGCGGACCTGAGCAGACCAGAGCATGCGACGGTGTGGAAACGTTCTTACGTTCCCTGCGACTCGATCGATGGTGGTGTATTCGAGGGTCCAAGCGGCCCAAGGGGTATGTATGCACCTTGACTAATTTCCGTCATTATTAAACCAGAAGATTTGCCGGAGATTCCGAGCTGCATGGTGCATCAGATGGTGGACGTTAGTTTAAACCATTTCATCCGTAACTTTCAAGCACTAGCTTTCGGTTAATAGGATAGGAGCGCCTATCACCTTAAGTGCCTTCAATGTGAATGTCCCTATCGCCTTCGCAAAGGGTTACGCTCTTGGGTCAACGTGCGCGAATTCAGGAAGCGAATCATAAGGGAGCCAAAATCATGCACACACACACACACACACACAAACACACACCCGTGCTGGCGAAGGGCCTACTCTTTGACGTTGTGGCAAGTTTAGCAACCCCTTCGCCGGCAGGAACTG
>KE524843.1:183342-219832 GCA_000441895.2 Anopheles sinensis | reverse complement strand
TTTTTTTTTTTTAAGGAAGAATCTTTGATGCGCAAACCAACGAACTATGCGCGAACATCGCGAGGAGAGCAAACATTCATGCAGGCTGAATGAGAGGATCAACAGAATGAGAAATACCGAGAGAATGGAGAAACATTATCATGTTTCGTTGGCATGTTCGGTGGCGGAGCGAACCATGTTGGATGCTTATTCTGATCACAGTGAGCGGCGCACGGAGAGTTTGTGAAGCAACATCGAAACGCCGTCAGTCCGCGTCGACGTGTTGAGCTGGTCGGGAGTGTAAAAAGTGCGTTACGCATTGCGGGCGTGTTGAAAGTTTTCAATTTAACGATTGAAATTGTGAAGGATTTTAGTGTTTGCGGTGGAATGGTGAATTGAAGAACCGAAAAAGAAAACTTGTTTATCGTGTTTGTACGTGAAGGGAACGTTAACAGTTGTCTCTGTTGAGCTATCAAAAGTGTTAGTTCAAATTGTGCTCGAACGGTACATGGAGTAAAGGAATGTTGTGTCGTGTAAGTTCCAAATTAGTCATAGGTTGATTGTATTTTCGTGTACTTTACTTATCCCGTGATTAAAACGAACAAGTCCTGTTACCAAACACATATTATTATCATCAATTAAAAATTATAATTTTATGAGTGATTATAAACTCTCAAACATTCAACAAACTTTTTGTAATACAAGTGTCCATCGTCGACGGAAAATTGGTGTGCGAAAAGAAAAACGATTCATTAGTAGGAAATAACTTTTCAGCACGTTTGATCGGATGCACACAGACACCTGGTGGATGCTTCTGCTGGTGGTATTTTGAATTATTTTTCGTTAGTCGTTTTTTTTTGTTCTCAATTTTACACACTTCTTGAGCTGCATCCTCCGGAACCTGTTGTCGAAATCGTCGTCTTGCTGCGGTTGCTTCCAATT
The DNA here is from genome assembly GCA_000441895.2 of Anopheles sinensis. Lineage (NCBI taxonomy): Eukaryota > Metazoa > Arthropoda > Insecta > Diptera > Culicidae > Anopheles > Anopheles sinensis. The sequence goes on along the minus strand of KE524843.1, from coordinate 218,911 downwards.
GCCAAATTGTGCCATTCCCGTGTTACATTCTTGTCACCCCGCCCCGCGGTAGCTCCTGATCGCATCCCTGTGTGTCCTTCCTGCGCTTTCCGTGACATGACAAGATAATGATGAACGTGTTTTGCTACCAGCAGAGGAAGCGGAAGAAGAAGCAGAATCATTTCGGACGGGGTGGAATGAGAAAAATGTCCACCGATCCGTTTTGACCCGCAAGTGGTGCAATTGTGTGCGAGTGTTATGTGGTGGGTTGGTTTTATTTTTCGACTTTTTATTTCATCACGGGATGAACATTGTCGTCCACCTTTTGTTAGATGCTGAAACCGGTGGAAAGGTTTGTGGCCCTTTCGGTGACCTTTTGCCTAAGTGGACAGAAAAACAAAAAAAAACCCCTAACATGAAAGACATCGAAGCAACCTGTTTTACGGTTTCGTTATCGCAAACACCATGGAGAATGTGATGTAGAGTCATGAATTGATTTAATCGATAAAGTCTAGCGTGAAATAAATAGTTAAGGGACAAAGTGATTTATGAAGGTAGAAGTCAAGTGCAAGGATGTTGAAATCTCGAAAATATAGAACATCATCATTCTTGTTGTTCCTCCTCGTTCAGTGATTATTTGTTCCTTCCGAACAGTGGTTGGCCAGTTACCCTGCGGGCTCCGCGTCCACTCGCGTGTTATATTCTACATGCCCGCGGCTAAAACAACAGCCCCGAAACGAAAGATATAGTGCACAGTGTTTGATAAACAAATTTAAATCCCTCGACGCTCGAGCAAACAATGTGACCGCGCGATGCTGCAACAGCGGGGTTCGTCGCTTGCTTGCTCGCACAGCTTTTTCTCGCGTCGAGTACGGTTGCGGCGTTCTGCTCCTGCGCTTTCGACGCGCGGTGGTGCTCTCGGGACGGAAAGTGCATCGGTGTTTGCCGTGGTGTGCTGCTGCTGCTGCCCGAACCCGCATGGCAACCTTCCCGCGGGGCGAAGATAAATGAATAATCGACAGCATTAAAGGCCTCATCAGCCTCCAAGAACAGCCGTGCGAGTGCGAGCGCGCGCGCACCCTAGTGTTGACACTGGGTTCGGAAGGGTTTCTCTTCTTCAGGCGTTTCGGTTTGTTTGCCCGCGAGGCAGCAAGCGCTTTTTGTAGCTTGGGAACTGCGGAATCCGTGGAGCTCTCGTAGGGAATCGCGCGCCCACCCAACGTCGTATCGGCGTCGATGCTCGAGCATTGGTTCGAGCTTTTCGTTCCGCTCCGACGTTTTTTCCCGAAATGTCAGTCCGTTGTTTCCCCTTTCGGTTAGAGGAGGGGGGCTCAAATCAACTCTAATTTCAAGTGCAAATAACAATTGCGCAATCGAACGGAAGTGGCTCGAGCGCGAGACCGTGGGGAGGGCGAGCTGCACTGCTGCACATGCAAGTGCATCGTTGGCCTGCAACTTACTGGTGACATTTAGTGACATCGTTCGTTCGTTCGGTTACCATGTTCAGCTCGGTGCCCCGGTCTGGCCGGGCTATAGTTAATCAGCTCATTTTAATCTTTGTCTATTTCTGCAGGGCAAGCTTAATGGTGCACCGCTAGTTGTGGTTTTTCATCGCTGAAACGAGCATTACGGTTCGTGAACAACAACATACACACACACAGATACGAAGAAATAATACTCGTTTCAAGCAGTTTTCAACCAGATTCGTTGTGCAATATTGCCGTGCGACATTCGTGAGTGACAGTGGCAAAATCGAAGTGGTGTGCAGTGATTTTGGCGTTAGGTTGAATACATATATATGGTTGGCTAATCTCTGAAAAATCTAGAAGTGTGGAGTGCAAAGGAATAACACACAAGAAAAAAAAACCTACAACTGTCGCGGAAAAGTGCGCGTCCGTCTGGTGTCCAACCGGCCTCCGGTAAGGGGTAGCTACCCCTGCGTGCATACATTTAATTGGCAACATTTATTACTCATTATTGCGCGTACGCTAACCAACGCGAGCCGGTGGTGCTGGTTAAGGTGTTAAAAACATTTCAAACGTGTTACGAGAACGTGTGCGGTGCGTGCCCGGGCGAAGCAGGGAAGCGAAATCTCCCCCCAGACGACCTCTCTCAACCTGTCTCAGCCAAACCTGACCTAGAAGGAGGAGAACCACCGATCCCTAGTCCGGTGCGTCGAGAAAGGTAAGTTTGCTTCTTTTCTTCAGCCTCGGATTAGTGGCGGTTAGGGTTTGCGGGTCGCGGAACGTATCGAAGAGTTGTCCTGTTTTTTTTTTGTTTGCCTCCCTCTATACTTCCCCATGAGTAACGTTTCCTTCTTCCTCCCCTCCGGTTAAGAAAGCTTCCAAAGCGCGTTGCGAATTTGAGGTAGGTTTTTAATGGATTTTTACACTCCCTTCCTTTGGGGTGAACTGTGAGAAGGGTAGGATTTTTTCACAAAACGTTTTCCTCATTCCTCCACCGCACCTCCGATGACGGCGAAGGTGAAAGAGTAGGTAACTAACGATCGCCCGCCTGAACACCGAGGCAAGGTTGTTGATGCAAAAAAGGATGGAGCAAAAAAAAAAATGAGGGCAACATACCACCGGCACACGATATCGCGCGGATCAGTGTTACATAAATTTTGCATCCCCAAAAGATAGGTGGTCACAACGTGCCAACACTCCCTTTACCGTTCTCTTGCGCTCGAGATGTCGGTGAGATTATGCTTAACGCTGATTGCTGCGTTGCACTAATTATCGGCATATCTGGAGGTTTGGTCGTTTGGGTTTAGCTGTTTTAACTAGTGATCGAAATCTTACAACCGATCTGTAGCTCATAATTGTTTTGCGATTTTACATGATTTGTAGGGGAGTTTTTCTTGTACTTTTTAAAAAGCTTATGTCCTATGTGTAGAAAAATTTTTATTCGTGGAACTGATATTCATTGAAATATTCAATAAATATTCAAAAAGCCTTGTTTCAGAATAGATTTATGAGCCGTAATTTTTACTTCATTCATTTCGTTTAATTTATTTTTTTATCTGATTAGTTTCTATTTCACGGAAATAAGTTTTTAACAACATATACGACTTTCGTCATCGATTTTTATTCTTTATTGGATATAAGAAGATATTTTTAGTTTATAATGGTAAGGTTTTCGCTCCTCACTTGTTAGTTCCATCTCACATTGCGCTTTACGTGCGTGGAACGTATATAAGTAGGATAAAACCATTTTTAAACTCCAAGCAAATCTCAGAAAGCTAGTGATTGTTATAAATCATCCTGGCATATTTTAATTGCCAACACTTCTGATACTATTTTCCATGATAAATTTGTTTCCAATAATGGTCTCTCGCGTTACCTTGGGGCAATAAATATGAAACCACACCTTCGGTTGCTTCTCCACGACACGGATCAAATTGCACTCGTCTGTATACAAAAGCATAGATCACACACCATTGCATCGCGCCAATAGCCTACTAGAAGTCACCGGTTATTTATATGGATTTCGATAAAATCTGCATAGCCTCTCGATGGGTCACTGGATTGTGTTTCCACGGCGTGACGTTGCACCTTGGGTTCCTTCCCAGCCAGCTCTTGATGATGGCAATCTGTACGGCTCGTGTTACCGGCGAAAATTTAAACCCGCTTTCAAGCGTCCCGAGATGGCATTTACGGATACGGGAAGGGTGAATAATCTCCAGCACGCCTAGAAACGACCGTAAGCCCGTGCGCTTATGACACTAAAGTTCTTTACGAGCGGTGCGCGGAATGAAAAAAGAAACTCTTTGGAGGAGAGCTACGGATGCGTAACTTAACTGGCCGGAGCTAAAACCCGGTAGCAACTTCTTAAAAACCTCCGGTACCGTCCGAGCCCGAGCCCTCAATTGAGAAATAAAACAATCTAATCCATTTAGATGAACCCGCACGTTCCATCCATCGGCAACGGCGTCCCAAGAATGTGCTAAACAGTAGCAGCCAAACAACGGAGCTGTACTCTTGGCGGTTTTGGTGAAAGGCTGCCGGACACGATCGAGTTTCGTATTGATAGGATTATAGCCTCCCAAAACAATCGCCGCCAAACCGCTCTTCCCGCTTCCCTAGCTAACGGGTCGTGCGGATCTAAACTGCGCGCGGTCGGCCTGCTAATTCTCGGTGACGTCTAAGCCCCCGCCGGAGAACAAGCAAGGGCAAATCAGATCACCTATCGACGTGCTCGCGAGGAGCGCACCGTCTTTGGGCTCCTGTCAGATCCGGCGAAACACGGTGACATGGAGCCCGGCCGGGAGGAACCTGCGGCGTTCGAACAATGCGAGCAAGCAATTCCACACCGTATTATATGTAAACGAGCTTTAATCGGATTTTCTCGACTTCGCTTTGGCGGATGGTGGTGGTGGTGGTGCATCGTGATGTGGAGGACGCCGATAGAATTTGTGGTCAAACGTCCTGTGGCATTCGCGAGCGGGATAGAACCGCAGTTCCACAACTCCTGGCGTGAGTCGATGGCAATCAGGCTGATGAGCTTACGTCGATGATAACACGCGACGGGCAAGAATGTCGTCTTTGATTCCCTGAACCTAGGAGGGACCTGGTCGACCAAAGCTGTTTTCACTCATCGCATTCTATTGGAGTGCATTCCGATGGACATTTAGCAATGTCTGGCGTGCAGAAACTGGTCGGTGCGTTTGCGTACGCACCTCTTCTAATAGCCACCAGTGACTATTCCCTCCCCTAGAGCTCTGGAGCTGGTTCAATGGTGCTAATTACCGTTTGCTTTTGCATTCTGAATGCTGACAGTCCGCTGAGTACTTTCACAGCTGCATGATTAAAAGAACCTTACTCTCGTCGACGCCTAAATGCACAGGGTCGATGATGGTTTTCCGTTCCCTTAACTTAGACCGCCGTCTAACGGAGGTTCTGGAGGGCGAAACGAAAACATCACATCATCGGACCCTGTCACGGAGCGGAACGGGGTTGGCCGGTGCTCGATAAAGTAGAAAATCAATGCCTCCGGTCAATTATAGTTGTCGCGTTCGTGTAGCCCGTGTGCGTAGATTACCAGACGCACGGCGACGCCTAGACCACATTCGAGAGCTCCGGGATGGTGCGTTGTTTTTATTCAACCTTTTTCCTTTGCTGCGGGCGAGTTCTGGGAGCCCTGCTTAAAGGGTGTGGATAGGCTGGCGGGGTGGCTGCCGACGGAAGGCGATCAGCTGAATGGCTACAGTTGTTCGGTTCAGGTCCCCTTCGACTGTTTATTGCCGTGGCACTCTCGGAGGCAAATTAGATTTTTCCACCACAAACATGGAGCCACGTCCATCGTGCGTAGACCCGAGGACAGTACGCAGCCATTAGATAAACTGATCTTTATTCTGTCCGGGGTTTGGTTTTTTTCTTCTCGAAGCGAGTTCCCCGCCGGAGGGAGATTAGGTTTTTCCTCTCGCTCATGCCGGTATCTCTCCCAGTCCCCGGGTGGATTAGTGGAGTGATTTGTTTAACTCCGTCGTGGCAGCACTCCGTCGGAACGGAACACCTCACCATCGTCCCCAGTTCCTCCCCACCTCCAGTGCTCCCACGTCAGAGGTGTGCGATTTTATGTGCTGCTCATCAAATGTTTATTTTTTATGCTTCTCTTCCGCGATCCCGTTCGTTTGGTCGCTCGCGTGCGTATGCTGCGACCTCGCCATTTGCCCGGAATCTTCGGACAGGTTGATACACACACACACACACACACCACGGTGGAGGTGATGGAGAGCGGGTGCAATTAGACACGACGCATGCGCCCTGGCGCGGATGTACTAATGTAGGGTGTGTTGCCCGGCGAACGGCTGGCTTGCGTTCCACACCGTGATATTAAAAAGGTATTAAAGATTTCCATTTAGCAAAAACTAACCCCAAGAAGAAGGGAACGAGAAAAACAAAAGAAAGCACACCTAGAGCACGGGTTTATCTGACACAATTTCTGTTCGATGGTGATCTTCCGCGCGCTATTGCATAACGAGACGGTGGCGAGCTGGCTGGCGTAATTGGCCCGCGGATTTTATTCGGAAGAGGGATGATGGTGAGGGTAAGGGACGTGGGGTGAAAAAGTTGAAGCATCCACACACCACGGCGAAAGGTGAAGCGGGGCTGGCACGATTATCAAAATACATTTTCCGGCGCTAATGAGCGAGCGAACAACTGCATGTTCAGGTGCGCTAATGTACACGATCACCATCACCTCCATGGCGTCCATGGAGCTTACGCCGTACCTATGCTTCTTTTATTCGAACACTTGAAACTCTGAGCATCACGGGCTGGAAATGGCTCGAGACTGTGCAGATTTCTTTTCGATTTAAAACACCACTCGCGCAATTGGGTTTCCATTTCCAAACAAACGAACCACGCGGATTCATTGTCTCATTAAACAATTGTGCTCCGCGTGGTTGGCGGGCGTGAGATGCGTCACTTCCTACTCGGAGTATACTGGTTTCTTGGCATGTTTTTCGTATAGCGGAAGTGATTTTTCTGTGGCCTAGTTCCTGTACGCGATGGGTTTCCGTAACTTCACGTAACATGTGCAAGCATATATTTTAGCCGCTAGTTCTGGTATGAAATATGGTCGTATAACTCTAATGTCTACAAGTTTCATATGTAGGAAGGCGTACCCACGCTTTAATCAACTTCGGTTTGATGATGATGATGTCGAACCCACTTCAGACCTTTGCCTATGATCGAGAGAAGGCGAAGCACTTAACTGATTTGAACGTACTCAACTGATCTCTTTAACTTATATTAGTATTCCCCGTAAAGTTGATTTGTAACTTAATGTAGGTATTAAGATTTACTTTTCTCGAACTCCTTCTTCGATATGCTTTGTTTTCCGCATGAGTCATTCAGGCATACCCTTGGACCTTCGGTCTGCACGGAGTATTTATTTTATTGCTCCATGGTACGAATTCTGTAAATTTTCCCGCCCGGACAGGCTCATTTAACACCAGGTGAAAATAAACGAGGTGATTAAAATTTAATCGCACTCCATTTGCAAACGGAGCATATGCCGCTGCACTTCGATGCGTGCCAGTGCGTCGCTCAACAACAATGTAACAATGTTCTTCCTTGTGTTTTGATTCTTATATCATGGTGTGCTGGTTCATCTTATACAGACTATCGCCACGTCCAGGCCACTACCCCGTGCTTCCCGCGATAGTGCGAACCCAACACGCAACCTTCTTTCGAAACCGATTGCTGTCACCGATTGCCATCCCTCCCCCCCCGGACCGTAGGTGTTGCCTTTTCATTCCTTCCCTAAGCGTTGCGATGGTGATCCTGTCAAATTGTTTGTCCCTTGGCCCACAGGTCCTGCCCGGTCTCGGGAAACTACATTGTAAGGTTCAAGTGGACTCCTTTCTTGTCTAGGAAATCCATCGAAGCTGTCGTCCATTCGGGGGACGGCTGGAAGAAATATGCGACGTTGTGTCGCGGTGCACGATAAAACTCACTTCACGCTCAATGTATCGTACCGTTAATGTGCTGGCACTAAATGCAACTTTGTGTCCGCCTTGAATGTGTATTAATCAAAAGCTCCCAAGTCAGCGGTGGAGGAGCACGCGATGTGATCTGTGTGTTCAACTTCATTGTTGAATGCGCGGAGCTTGCGTTGCGGTGGTGCCGGACTGAATATTTAATAATCCTTACTAACGGTTCGACGTGGAGTGGAAGTAATCTTCCGGAATGATCCTTTGGTTCATTAATAAGCGATCTTGATGGATGGTCTTGGAAAAGGTTTCTCAGACCAAAATGTGGAACAAAGCTAGGCGTCTACTCAATCGTTTGCATAGGTATGATCTAATACCCAAATTTTGAGATGAGTCGATCGATTGCCAAACATTGTTCCTCGAAGAGATGTTGTCATCTTTGAAAGGCGGGTTATGAAAAATCATTAATCAATCGGAAATGTGGTCCACTTTCCGGGCGAATAATAGCGAGAACTAAAGGACAATCGTTTTCAACATCCGGCCCTCTCTCTCTGTTGACGATGCATTGTAAGTCATAACACTACTTTTAGGTGTAGAATTTTACTACCTCTTGCTTGACTTATGAAAATATAAATTGATGGTTGAACAGAAGACATTTTTCGCGTCCACCCACTCGAGGGAAACTATCAGAGTTGTTCGGAATGCGAGTGCATCGTCAGCCATTCCTCATTCCTTCGTTGTTCTCCTCGTCCTTCTTAATACCACGACGGAGCCACGCCGTCCATGGAACTCAGTTGACTCGACCGTATCGGTCATCGGTGGAGCGCGGCTAAAAATGTATAAAAACGAAGATGAACAGACAAATGGTAGGTCTTATGGAGGGAGGAAAAAAATCAGAAATCATGCAGAATGGCGACGGAGTGCTGTGGTGAAGCAGTGAAAAAAAATATTTCAAAAGTCAAAGACTTATCCCGGGGCCGGTGGATGGCGCGAGAGGTGCGAGGCACTGGCGGCACGATGCACAAAACTCAACATAATCGAGTTCGACTCATCGAACGGGCAAGACGGAACGTTCCGTTGAAGAAGTATGCGAATGCTTCAAATTCCTCACCATCGGCGGCGTCGGCCACGGCGGACAGTATGTGATATTTCAATTCAGTGGCGTGCCGGGAACCGCGGAGAGGACACAAACTGCCCCTTCAATCTGTTCTGAGTGCGTGTGTGTGTGTGTCGTGTCGTGTGTGCCTTGGGTATTCGCGACCATCCGTGCGCGTCGTGCGGTACGATTGATAAATCAAGCGTGAGTGAGTAGTCCCTTTCCTCGTTCTGGCAGGCGCGTGAACCAGAAGAGTAGAAGGGTCGGCCGGTCTGCGATCTTCGCCGGTCCTTGCGTTGGTCGTGTAAGCCTACTTGTCTGCGCCGTGCTTAATTACTTGCCCGCCAGCAAATCGCCCGCGAAATCGAACGACAGTGCATCCGCTGGATCTTCGCTGCGTTTTGCAGATTATCGCTTTCGATCGGTGCTACGGCTGGTGTCTATATCCTTCAATCGCGTCTACAGAGTGTGGTGCACAGTGGACGGTTTAGAACAGACGGCAGGTCAAAATTTGGCCAACAAAATTTGGCAATTGTGCTCTTGATAGAATTATCCTTTGTTAGTGTCATGCAGCAGATCGTATCTTTTTTGTAACAACCAAATTTTCAATAGAATTTTTTAAATGTACATCGCAATTAATATCAATTCTTTGACTAGTATAATCAGGGATTTTATTTTATCCTTCTTCGTATGAATAAACACATATTTTTTTGTTAATACATACAACGCTGCCTCAATGACTTGCTTCTCTTCAGAGGCGTACTGTGCACGCGCTCGTTCTGTCGATGTTTCCGCTATGGTGATGCGCCGCAAACGACGAGTTGATGCTCGCTGCACTCGTCCGCACAACCAATCGCGCGATACGCCACCGAAGGCAGGGAGAAGAATTTTATCACGATAAATTAATCTTCCCGCCGACGAGCATCCCACTGACGGAAGTGGTCCTGGGTGCTCCCCCGTCGCTGTATACCGACCGTCCGGGGTTCGTTCAGGACGGCGGATGATCCATGCGTGCGATGTGCAGTCGATCGATCGAGATCGAAACGATCGTCGATCGATGGTGGTAGGTTTCAAATGTCCACTCCTTTAAGGTTTTCCTATATCTTTTTCTCGATTCCGGACAGCTCGACGAAGAGTGAGACTAGTGGAGGGAACGATGGTTGGAGGAAAAATAAAACCACGTCTCGTACCAGATTTTATGGCGTCCCTCGGTCGAATCGTGGCGTTTATGGTAATAATAAAAAAATAAGGAAATCAAATCTACTACATCATCTTGGCCCCGCGCGAGATCGATGGTGACAAGGGGTTTGTGTGTTTGCGCGAGGGAGTGGATCTAATGGATGAACTCCGTTTATGACTCACTTCCCGCGCACGGACAAGCTACCATCGCTTTGCCGCAGAGTGACTTTGTTTTTATCCTAAGACGATTTTTCATTCGGATAAAGTGTAATGGTCTCGTGAAGCATCTGCCCTGCTATCAGTTGTCCATGCTTGTCTTGATTGCTGCAAGTCTCTCCTAGGTGCATCCTTGACTCTCCCTATGCGTCCGTTCCGTCGATTTGTAGCTGAACGGGTTGTTTTGTGCTACATTCTGACGAGTTCCATGAACTGCTCGGACTTTTTTTCCCCTAAAGCTCAGTGGAAATGACTGGAATGCGGAGTTTAATCTCTTTTTAATTATTACACGCTAGACGTCTCCGTTGGTGCAAGCGTTGCTTTTCCTCCGCAGTATCCGACATGAATCAATCCATTTCCCCTCTAGGAGCACTGGGGAGTTGATTTAGAGTCGAAGAGAAATGTTTGCAACTGGTTGAATCGATGGGTGACGTCGATCTCTTGGAAGTCTGGTACGTGCATTAGCTGAAGGCAGGAAGTTCGATTCGGCCAATTGGAAGATGTTAACGTCACTCACAGGCGTGTATAAATTTGCATATAGCGGCAAGCGTGCTCGGCAAACGGCGGTCAATGGAGTGGGATTGTTAGCCATATGCTGTCCGTTTTCACTGGAACTGGGCGCCAGACTCGAAGACGAGCTTGAAGGAATGGAAACACTCCTCTCGTCTGCGCAGGCGTGTGCATGTGTGTACCCCTAGGTCGAGTGCATAATGATCGTTCCAAGCGATAGCCGTGGACCACGCTGGCTCGAGGGGGCTTTCAATTGGAGTAGAACCAGTTCGTAGAGATGAAAAATTGTGGAGCAAAAGGCAGCATGGGAGATTGGTCTCCCTCAAGTGTAGTTGAAAGGATGTTTTCTATGATAAATACCAGTTTAAGTTCTAGCGCTTAAGTGAGTTGTATTTGCACAGCCACAAACTTCCTCGCCGCAAACGATTTTCGTTTACCCTTGCTTAGAGCTGCTTGACCGAACGCATCCGACTTTCAATGGGGAATCTCGTAGAAAGAGACAAAGGGAGTGCTCGGGTGGGGTGAACATAACATGCGCAGACCGCTACATGACGATACCAGTAGTTCTGACGGGAGTGATAAATTGTGAAAATTTACATGCACGCTCGCTTGCTTTTGCCTGACCATCGCGGCGAGTACAAATTGATTCCTCGGCTACACCCTGGAGTACCTCTTCTTCTACCTAGGTAGATTTCACCTCGGAAAGAAAATCAGTTTGTCTATTCTGGTATCTTTGATTCATGGCGCATAGACCAGGGTTGGTTGCCTTTTTTGTTCTTCTCAACGTGGTTCTAATGTTGGAATACACCATCTCTGTTTGTTGGATGATTATTTATTTTAAATGCACGGTTTCGGTCTGGACAGATTACCTCATAGAAACAATGACCTAAGGGAGTGCATACTTTATGCGATTAAGAAAATATTACTCAGATTTTGATAAAACCTCTCACAAAACAATTCATAAAAATTTACAAAAATCAGCAACAGATTTAGGTTTTGGATACCACAAATATAGGTCGAAGTCGTGAAGCCATTTCTAATAGCTTTCATGGATTTATTGCAGAACAACTTGCCATAAAACTGAACCGGCTGCCCATAACAGGATCTAAACGCCGACTTCGCTAGCTCTTTTCTTGGTATTGCCCTCCGACCATGACCACGACCTGCTAGAAGTCGCACAATTTGTCTCAATGAAACCGTAGACCCGCAGAGTGCGCCCCGTTAGTGAGACGCAAATGTTTGCCAACCTTCCAGCGATGGGGAGGATTTGAAAAGTAAAAGTAAGGTGCTGTTGGCCGCCCGCCCATCAATGCTCGGGCGCTACCAAATATGTGGAGCACGGGCATGGCCCGATGCTGCCGTTATTACCCTTTCGCTAATGTGGTTCTCCTTTAAACGGGCAGCAGCCTGAGTGGTGTTGCTGGACTGGTTGCTCGCGGGAGTTCGGTCTTTTTATGGAGGATAATCACGCGGTGAAAGTCTCCGGAACCGCGCCAACAGGTTCGGCGGGCGATTAGTGATGTAGTGGCGTGTAATTCTTTCGAGCCGGCGCCTTATCGGAGGCGTAAGGCGCATTGCTGCTTGTGGTTATCAGGAATAGGCTTTATTTGGTTGCGCAGCACAGGCAGGGTGCCATTTTTGCCACTTCCAAAGTAGGACCTAACCCGTTTTCTTGCAAATGTTTGAATTAAAAAAAAATACAAAGGTGTTCGAAACATGGAGCTTTCCAGCAAACTAAAGTATCAGTAGTTTGGAATATTCCAAATTAATCGAAAAGCTCTCGCGATATTACTGATTTGTTTCAGACCAAACAACTACAGGAAACTGGATCTAAAAACATCAAAAAGTTGACACCCTAGCCTGAATCCCACATTTTTGCGGTCGGACCACTGAAGCCACACGATGTCCCGACGCCATTACAACTTTCTTTTTTATTGCTTTACAACCGCGTGCTAAACTTTCGATTGCTGCTGACTGTATGTAGTTCCCGTTAGCCCAAGATGCATGAGGCTCAAGGAAAGAAAAAAGAAGAAGTTAAGGTTCGCTGCAGCTTCGAAGTGTTCCGCATGCGCCATAGCCGAGTCCGAGACGGGCGGAACATGTCGAACCTGTGCGAACTCATTTGCGTATCGATTCCATCTAATCGGAACCGCTCTTTGCGCCCGACAGTTGGAAACGAAGAAATGCCCCAGCAGCAGTCTGGGGCAAAATCTTAATGTTCCCCAAACATCCTAGATAGCTGCCGCTTTGGGTCACTGAAGCCAAAGTGGAATTGCCGCTTAAGAGCTGTCAGAAAATTTGACACAAATGAGCGAAGCGAAAGTGTCCGTGTCAGCGAAATGTATAAGAGTTCCTAGCGGGTTCTAGTGCTTACTACCACTTGATGTCTCTGCCAAATGTGAGGTCCCAATGAATTTTAGACGCGTAGGCGCAGAAGGCATGCATGCTAAAGGGTCTTTGCACTCATTAGACTTTCCTCATGGGCGGTCGGGTTTGGACGCACAACTCTCGCGGGCGGCCGATACATTTTTGACCGCCAACGGAAAGCGTTCGGGGGCCTCCAACATCTGGAAGGTGGATGGGATACCGGTGCTTCTTCGTCGAAACACAACGGCTAATGATTATCTCATTAGAGCTGGGGAAAGGTATGGGACGACGCACGTTCCATTTGTGTTCATTTGTCCTCTCCTACGCAACGGGCGAGTAGCAGAAAACAACGCCACATGCCACCCGAGGTTCTCAACAAACGAATACATTTGATCTTCCCGTATCAGACATAAAGTGGATATACTTATGCACAGAAGAAAAAGCACAAGAGAATGGGCAGGAAATGGGTACATTTATAAACGGAAGGGATTTAATTAAGTCTTGCAGAGGTCGCTACCTACGTGCAAATGCGGCAGCTATCAGTGTGGAGGCATGCGAACTCCATTTTTGGACGTCGTGCACGTGGGCGTCCTCCAATCTTGAGCCTGTAAACAAAAAAACATTGGACTTCGGGGATGTTTTGAAGAATTTGCTGGCAACATTGTAAAGTTATATTTTGCTCCTCGAGTAACCCGAATATGTTTACCATTCATTTCTCTTCAGAGCGTTGCTCTGCGATGTTTGAGTATGCAGAGGGTCGCCCTGTTGTGTCGGTGTTCGTTGTTCTGGAAATGGGGTGACTCGTGCTTTTTGATCAACGGTCTTTGGTTTTCCATGTACAGCCATGTGTAGACATTCTACACGCAGAACAAACAACGTCGAGACAAGATGTCAACACGAAAACTGCTTATTGAGAGCGCACGGCACTGAAAAACGACCAGCCCACCGGACTGTTATCGCATCCCTCTTTTTCGCGCGCGCCAGCATCGCTTCGGGGCAAACGTGCCCGTACGGAAATGGCTATGAAGATGATGTTGATGTCCGTAGAAGGCATAAAGTCGCGTCGGACGGGGTTTCGCGGTCCGTAGTACGGAGCGCAAAATTGGCGTACCGATGGTTTCGGTATGGTCCGGGGCAGGAGTTCGTAAATTCGTCCACCAGGCGTTGCCCTTTTTCGGGATTTCTGGACAACTTTTCGCTACCCAGCGTCTACCGTCTTCCGTGCCAGCGCGGGATCATTCTGGATGGGCGGTTGGCGAAACCATTGGGAGAGTTTTGCAGTCTCTTGTGAGCCGAAGTCGGCGAAAAGTGCCGGATATTGGAGCAATATAGATGCGGCCACAAAATGCACCACGGGGCATCCGGCATCCAGGCAGGCCTTTGCAGGGCGGGCGACGTTCGGTGAAGAAGGTGCGATAACCAAACAAAGTATTCTCTCGGGTCTCGAAGTCAAACATCGCGGCATACCATTTGTTGGGTTTGGTTGGAGATCACCAAACTCTTCTCCTTTGCGTTCGTCCGAGGGGTATTTGATCACTGCACATAAATATATGCACCGATGGGGAAAAACGACGCAAGTCTGGCAGCTTCGAAGTTCGATCAGTCTGCACGGCCATAATCTATCCGCTCCCATTCGCCACCCAACGGGAGCTTGGGTTTCTGTTACTGGGTGTTCAAGCCTAACGAAACACCAGAGCAACATTTGTCTTCCGCGCGCGTGTGTGTGTGTGTTTAGGTTTCCTCCTAGTGATCTTCTACCTTACCAAACTAGCGATCCCGCGGTTCCCTGAAGTATAAGAACAAAAATCGAGTGGAAAATATCGAGCAAGTAAACAAAGACACTTCGGAAGAAGCTGGCCGGTCTACCATGAGGGTAGGGTGGTGGGTGGAAAACATCGCACATCGCAACCGCGTCCGATTATTCATGGTCATACAAAAAACAACCGTCGCCGACGTTCAGCATAGCGTGAGGTGCGTTGACCGTAGGTGCGCTGTGGAGTCGGTTTGAGAGTCTTTGACTTTTATCCACCCCAACCTACAACCACGTGCACTTCAGTGGCTGAGGTCGCCATTGTGGCGCGGCATGTGGGTGTCACAGAGCAGGACAGTCCAGGTCTGCCTTCGCCGGTAATGATAACAATTTCTCTACCAAGGCCTTCTATTATGTGGAAACACCTCAGTTCGCGAAGTACTTGATGGGGTCACCTTTGTCTGAAGTTTATGACTCCATAGAGTATCGGTGCATTGACCGGAAAATGGTTCTTTGCTGTAGGAGCTCTTAGACGCTAAAACAAGATGATAAGAGTTTTTGTCTTCTTCTTCTATTATCCGAGTCGGGGTATATCCTGAATGATAAAGATTAAGTATAAGAATTTATTTACGTTACGTTTTGTTACAATTCGTACTATCTCTCGAAGTTTGTGGTGCTTGAAATTGTTGTTATGAATTTCTCCAAACTTCGGGTTATATTGTGGAGATGGAAATATTGAAATACGATAAGCTTGTATTTGTTTCATGAGAGAACAAGCAGCTTCAGATTCGCAGATAAAACGGAGTGGTGTTATTTGGATGGTTGTTAATTAACCCTACATGCACGGTGGGAGTGCCATCGGCGGCGCCCTACATTGCCATCGCCTTCCCATCGGCCAAATCGTGCCATTACTTCAATTGTTTCTATTGGCAAGTACTTAGCCATGGGAAGGCCAGGCTCACCGCGATTCACCTCCGGTTGTGGACTTCCAGAAAGCATTAGTCCGAACATAAAAGGGGTGCCCTCGTCATGGGCTGCACATCGCCAGTGGGGCCTTTGTTTGCACGGTGCAATTATGCATCCGGTGTTCTGGTGTTCTGGGTGCACTAGCTACCACCACTACCACCACCACCATCACCACCAGCAGTACAGCGAGTCAAATAGGTGCTGCCCAAAGAGGAGTTCCACCGGGTACACAATGCGTTGTGCCCAAGACTTAACATAACTGTCTTGCGCAAATAATAGTCCACACTTGGGATCGCCTGCTAGTTCCTGGAGGAAGCTTTGGGAACTTCAAAGGAAAATCCGGGCAGTTCGTGTCCGAGCCACTGCCGAGAAAATTAATTCTATGTCTTCGATGGTTTTACTCCGCCATTGAGAAACCTTTCGGAATAAAGCCCGTTCAGGGGAGCAACCCCACCCGGACCGGGCTTTTCCGTGTGATTGTGCAAAAAGGCGTGGCATTTAATTAGCGTTGCATTAATAGGGAGTCCCCGGGGAGCCGGAGACGGTGACGATGCACATCAAGTCGCCGCTGGAGCGCCTGATACCGCTAAGGTTTGCTGGTGGGAAGCCTCTGTCGAAGTGGGTCAGTTAGTCCGTTCCAGATGACCAATCCGCTATTTAAATGAGTGTATGCATTACCATCACTTATCCATGACGTGGTCGGATATGTAAATTCCGTCTGCCTTATTCGCTGAGAAACTTTGTTTTTCGCATCGCAACCTATGCATCTGCTCTCTGACGTATCGGTTATGCGTGATTATACAATATTTGGAAAGTGAAATGTTGCACGTTCGTTCACTGCACAAATCACATCACTTTTTCTCCGGCAGACGATCCTTTTGTGCCGATTATGTGGTCACTGATAATTATAAACGCTATATCGGACGTATCCTACCCGAGGCGATCGTTAAGATCGATTACGGTGCAGCGAGGCAAGATCCATTGCACACCGATAATTATAAACGGCGATCGTGCGTTCGAGTGCAAACAGTTCCTGCACCGTTATGCAGCCAAATTGGAGCCATAACAATTTGGTCTCGATTGTTTTACAATGCACATTTACGGCTCATTCTCGGTGCAGCCATATAAAGGCGCTGACGGACCGAGCTGTCAAATGGGATGGCACATGTCACTGCAGTACTTCTCCAGCTCCCCACGGTCTCGCTGTTCCCCTCGAGCGTTGCGTTGGCCCTTTTCGCGTTTCATTCCTTGGCAACCCGTTTCGCCGCGATCGCTCAATCGCCGTTCCTCTCGTATGAGGAACAATCATGGTTGCAGCCTTCGGGCGCGGGAGACTCTCGCTTTGCTCCCAAACGCTCAACAAAGAGTGTCCAAAATTGGACACAATCACTTTAATAATTTATTGACCGTAATTATTAACCAACCCGTCCTCCCCCGTACCGACCGCCGTACTCCAGGCAAGGTTTCCTCCTGCGCATCCACTGCCTCTTCCAAGCGAAATGTTCATTAAAGTTATAAACGATGAAAAGAGCGAACGACAGAGGTATAGAGATGCAGCTCACGACGAGATGCTGCTTCGGGTTCTGCTTGCTTCGAAGGCTTGGGAGCGAAATACTTGTTTCACTGAAAGTAAAAGAACAAAACACATTTGGTCTACAAAAAGCGGACGGATTGATTATATACCGTTCTCTTGCCATGCGAGTCCTGGCGTTCGTCAGCTCGGCGACGTGCGTTCGGGCAACGATTGGAATCTTTGAGGTCTGTTCGCGCGGAGCCAGTGCAATTTGTAGCCGTCAAATTTTTGCCCAACCTGCCGTCCAATCGGTCGGATCCGTTCAGGCGTGCTTTGGCAAGCAGTGTGTCTGTCCCAGTGCATCCCGTTCGGGTGAATGTGAGGTATTTTGCACCGACTCGAGACGTCGGTACGATTCCGTGTGCTGCAAATGGTGACCTGTTTATTTGTGGAGTGTGTGTGTGTGTGTGTGTGTTTAAGTTTTATTTTGTTTTATATTTAACAGCAGCGCCTCTTAACTACCTGCGCTGCTTGGGAAGGCCGCAAGGTACCGTTTGAAGACACAATTAAGAACGATGACTCGTTGCAAACGTCACTGACGATTGGTGTACAACGATCAGAAATCCGCTGGTTCCTTGATGGTTCGCATCGAAACAACGCTACTGTTTGCACAGGAACGTTGCGTGTTGTGGGTTACCAACAAGAAGCAATAAACATCAGAACAATATGCATGTCTCCCGTGCGCTACCAAATCCCACGCGTCGCCAGTAGCTAACGACACAGTTAACCTCGACCGCCTGGCTGCTGGACTTTAAAACCTCTTATATCTTTCGGCTTTATTGAACCAAGATTCAAGCAGTTCGTCGTTGGGGGACATTCTCCAACCTTTTCATATAGAAATGTGCCTACAGAACGCTGTATATCGCTATGGAAGTATCGTATCTAAAAAGCCGCCTAAACGCTGATAGAGCAATTAAGCAATTAGCTTATCGGAAGGCTCTATCCGTAGAATTCTTTAAGGAACGCGCCACGCTAGCCTATGTACCAGCTGGCTACAGAGCTCGTAGGAAGGAGAGTTATCTGAAGGGATGGGGTAGCTTGGTTCGTTTAGAGAATTGGTTCTACCAAACGGGAATTTGACTTTGCTGCTGCAATTTACCATATACGGAATCCACGCTCAAGTCATCTTTGTTAAAACCATGCCATGTTTTACCCACGTACGGTGGAAGTCCTTTATTGGTCCGTTATGACAGTTTGGCACACGTAGTAATAAAAATCAAATGTTTACTGCTTTACCAAAAATAATAAAAATAATAATAACATTGAACGGTATGATCCACTTCCATGACCGACCATGTAGTCGATAAATAATGGCCGCAGGTCGTTAAGCGTCGAGAGTAGCTCGCTTTTCATCTCAAAAACTCGGAAGGACATAATTTCTCCCCATTCCTCCACCGAATGATGGCCGATCCCAGTTGGTACATTACTTTCCATACGCATTCCTTCCTCGGTTCGGTCGTCTTCGCCAGCAAAAAAAAAAAAAAAAAATTCTTGGACTTCTCGGACCCAAGGGACGAATGCATTCGATTGTCATGCTCTCGTCCGTCCATGCACAAACACAGGAACCCCTTTGGTTGGAAGGAGGGAATCCTTTTGTGAAGCACCCCTGTGGTAGACGTAATGGAAGAGGGTGTATAAGCACCACAGAAGCACCACAAATCACCGCCAACTATCAGCACCATCGTCCGGAGCAGGACCAGAACCAGCACCGCCAGGGTCCGCATCAGCAGCAACAGCAGCAGCAGCAGCAAATAATGTAAATTCCGAAACGGTCATGCCTTCTTTTATCGAATTTCTCTTTCATTACATTTCCCGCAAGAATAACTGTATTTTGGCGAACTCGCGCGCGCGTCCGCAACTCCTCAGCTACACGCACACTCAGTCCAGCACTTTGCACGAGTTCTGTCTGGTTATGGGCTTTTGCTTGCCTTGGCTGAGCTCCTGACCACCGTCGTCTGGCTCGTGAATGTGCACACCGTTCCTGAAGCTGTTGGCTGGTGCATTGTTGGTCATCTGCATGTCTGCGAGAAGAGTGAACGAGTGAGAGACGCACGGCTAATGGAAGTGTGGGGAAAGAGTAAAACAACCAAAAAGCCCCACAAACCAGGACCAAACTTGTTCCGCGACATATCCTCGACGACGCATCATCATCGCGATCGCTGAAAATGGCAATGGCCAATGGATTCACGGAATAAATCTACGGTAGCAGCAGCAGGCGGAGCTTGGTACCGGGATGTGATTCCGCTTCGGATGCGCACCTCCCGAAAACCCCAATTACGGAACTCGACCAGCGAGAAGCGCGGAAGGCATTGTGCTACACACTCTGATACCTGATTTCTGGCGACCTCGTTGTGGACTCGCGGCCGCTCGCCACCATGGTTAAAGCCGCTTTCAGCCACTTCCCCGCAGTTGTTCGGGCAGCTAGAATGTCGGTTACTCACGCCGGACACGTGCTGGTGGAATTGAAAAGCATTTCTTACGGTGGTTTTGGCAACAGACAGGCAACGATCACCGGGAGGTACCCATTTTGTGTTCACAGTAGGGCACGCTCGCTTGAGCCCTGCCGGGCTACTATCGAGAGCGCGGCCAAGAGAGTCTTGCTGCGCTCTACACACGCTGGACCACTGACCGGCCCATTATGTTGCTGTCAAACCATATCGAATGGACCTCCATCGGACCCCACGTCTTCTGGGGCCGGTGGAACCGAAATTTCGACCAAGTCCAAAATGGCTGATTCAGGACACCGGGTCCGCGATGGTCTTTTTCCCGATTGGATTCCCTAACTTTCTTCGCTGACCAAAGTGGAACGTTGTCCGACCTGTCGAAGGGGGCCGTTGTCGTCCGTAGAGCTCCGAAAATCACGCGAGAGAGGGACCGGCGAGCAGCGCGAGTGGAGTGCGCGGTGGATGGCTTAATTTATGATATTTATTCAGAAACAATGTTTTGCTTTTCGCGCACCGAAAAACGGAACACGGTGTGTAGCATGGAATTCGTCCCCGGCGCTGGACCGGGTGTTGTGAGGTGTTGTAGCATGAAAAGGTCAGTTTATCACAGTGCCAACATTATGGCGCGAATGGAATGAGCATAATCGCTTTAATGAGTTCCGTTCTTCGTGCGGATGGATCTTTTCTTCTTCAAGCATACCAATCCGGAGACACTTAAACGAACGCCGGTAGAATAAATTACCTTAAGCATTCATAATGAAAGCTGAAATATAAAGTGAGAAATGTTGGGCAAGTGTACGCATTTACTTATTTTATGATATGGTATTTGGGAGCACATTGGAAGTTGGATATGTTGAGATACTAATACCTCCACATGAGGATCCAGAATCCCATTACTGTGTTCCAAGTGATACCGAGTAAAGCTACTACGATGGATAATATCTATAAGTTTTAAATTTTCGACAAAAAGTTCTTGCTATTTCAATGTCGCACAAAAAGCGGATGCCTGGAGGCCATACATCGTATATCCGTTTGTGGTTTCTTACATCTTAGCCAGATGGGAAAATGTTGTGTTTATGTACATTATTTTTCTCCCAGATACAGCACAAAAGCACCCCCGTTGTGCTCGCGGTGTGGGTTAAGATATCCATGTTTCTTCTGGCGGACTGTCCACGGTGGGTCCCGCGTCTAGGAGTCTGTACTAGCCGATAAGTGCACGTAGAAAGTCATCTTAATCGGACAGAGAACGGATGGAGAAATACGCGGCGACAGACAAACATCTCCCGCCTGTCCAGCAGTAGTAGGACGGAGAACGGGCACCCGGCGAATACTTTGGAGAGCACGAGCGCGGTGCGGCGGGGGGCGGAATCTTCGAGGGACGATTTATATAAATAACTGACTACTTGGGGCGATCGGCCTCGGTAGATTCTCGTCTTCCGAGCAGCGCCACAGCCGTGAAGCTTTGGATCGTAGGGTTCGTTCGTCGACGCCAAAATGCGCCCCGGGCGGCATGTGACCATGGCGTATCCCGCAACGGTCGTCAGCGCTTGACTATTGAACGCTTTTGCCAGGCCGGCTAGCCAACTCCACATCTCATCCGTAACATCTCCCACAACGGGCGGGATCGGGGATTGACTTACTTCGTTCCTAGAGGTTCACCAGTTGATACTGAAGTCTCTCCCCGAGAGTCCCGGAGACACGTTTGGGTGCGCACGCGCGCATTCAGCTAGCGCTGGCGTAGTCTTCCTCTTCGGAAATCGAAGAAAGTAGTCCCTCCAATCCCGCTGCTTCTATACAATCTGATCCGTGCTACGTGTGTGTGTCTGTTCGTTGGAGCGTGCGGTAGCGTCGGAAAACTTGTTTTATACCCTCGGGTGATGTCTACCATCTCGCCTTTTCTTTCCCTAGCTGGTGTGCTACTCCACCTTTCGGTAGGATCCAGGCTCTCGAACGCTCGAAGAGGTTTGCTTCCACAACCGTTCTAGTCGATAGAAATATTTTCGCTGACGAATGTCTTAAAGTCAACGCCTGGCTCGGGTCTTCAGCGAGGCAGCAGCCGCCAGATTCAATCCAATCCGATACACCGTGCGTATTTGTGAAGAGCGAGAGCTCCGGCGCCTTGCGTCTCCCATCAAGGCTCCCTATCCAGTCGTTTCCAACCATTCCGCGGTAAGATTACGAATTTAGGTCGCCCGTTCAGTGGACCCCGTTCGCCTCGGGATAGGGAGACCCTAGTCGAAGTGTAAAGATTTATTTCGATGTCGCTTTTCATTTTGGCCCGTCTCGCCCCCTCCGTATCGGCGTGATGAATATACGCTGTCTTCGCCTTTGCGCTGACAGGTATTTGTGGTTTTCCATTTTTTATTAACCATTTCTCCCGGCTCGAGCGGTTGTCAGTATGTCGATGGATATAGCTGGACTTGGTTGGAGCCATGGCCGGCGGCTTATGGGCGTCCGCATTTCCGATGTTACCTTAACCTTGACCTGGGCTAGTCTACGCTCAGGTCGCCATCCTACAGGGATACTGGGTTGATCGGATCAATCGCTTGTCGATTTTTCTTACCAATTGCGGAATCCGCCAACGCCGATCCTCACGCTGCGTAGAATGCATCCTCAGCAGCATTCGGTTCGTAGGGCTGACCTTAATTACGGAGTAGGTCAGTCCAAATCGCAACGCCAATGGCACAACGACGACCCGGAATAAATGCTTTGGCCTTCGTCTCGAATGCACCCTGCAACGCATTTCTCTTATTCTCCACACCTTTCTCCACCCGGTGCAGTCGATGTACCTCGCTGGATCTCTCTGGGGTCGGTCAACGGGCGATTTTCCGACGATTTAGCATCGCAATCCACGCTCCAAACGGCTCTCGTGTTGTGCCCGTCCGAATGCGCGCTCAACAATGTGATTGCAAATTGCATTCACACTCGGCCCCATTTCGGAACGATAGTGCGCGACGCGGGATAGGGTCCCGAAGGGTCGCACATACCTGCGAGGGGGGAATAACACTCCCGAAAAGCCCAACAAATAATCTTCCCGCTGAAGGGCCGTGCTGCAGAAATTACAGAAATAAAATTAACAACAGAGCCAGAGCGCGAGAAAAGCCAGCAGTAATAAAAACCCGAACTGAACCGAAAGATCATTGCTTCTTGTGCGCTTTATCGGAGCCATTAATCATTTGCGCTCGGCACCGCGCGGAAAGGTTTTGAAATGTTGCCGTTTTTCTTCGGCTTCTTCTTCTCTTGCTGTGCGAGGGCTTCGGAATCGAGAAAATCGCGGTAGCTACTAGGACGATGAAGGTCTGGAGACGCACTTCCATACGCAGTGCGCTTCGCCAGCGGGAGCCAAACAGACCCGGAGCCATCTTTTGGATCGACGCCGAACGCGATGATGATTGTTTTTAATGTTTTATGTGTGAGTTGGTGAGTGTTTGGGGTGGTTTTTGTTTTTCTTTACTTATTACGATTATTGTTGTTGTCGAGGTTTGCGTACGCCGACCGTTGTCGCTCGGTTGAGTTCTGTGTTGGAATTTGAAATCCACATAAAACGACACCGTACCAGCGGGAGTTCGGTTTTGGAAGCGTTCTTTCCGAACGCCCGGCTCCCGTGGCTCCCGAAGGCGAGGTCTTAGAGTGGACCATCTGATCCAGGAACGGGTCCGTTTTTATTTTTCCCCTCTTTGTGGCTGTTGTTCCTTAGTGAAGAAGGTGCCCCTGGCGGGAGCATTTGATGGGTTTTAAGGTATTATTCTCGACTTTCGACAAACCCGCTGGAAAAAGCCCCCACACCGGAGCTCGGTGGATGGAATGCCGTACGATTTGTCCGACTTATTATAAGCAACGGCTCGAGACGGTCGATGGAACGCTACCAGCGCGTAAAAACGGTAGCCATATTTTGGCCTGTCAATTCGCGTGCTTAATGTACCGGCGAAGGTAATTTATGTTTATTAGCTTTTAAACGTTTCGCACCGAGGATGCCACCGTGGCGAGTGAGGAGTAAAATGATAGTGAGAGCTGGAAACAGACAGAGGGAGATAGAGGGAAGGTCGCCACACTTGTCCCTCTTCCTGTCCGCGGAGAAAATGTCCGCGCGTTAAGGAGTAGAGCATCAATTATTCAACGAATTTGTTGCGAATTGGTTGCTCGGGAAGTTAATTACTTTGTCGGAGATTCTTGCGTCCAATGATGTTCGCTGCACAGTGGTGCACATTTGTTGAATGTTCATTTTCAACATTTTACTGTTGTACGTCATTTAAAAGGTCATTTGGTTGTGTCAGTTCGGTTAAAAATTATTCTTCGATTTTATTCCATCTAAACGAGATCTACCATTGCAGATTGAACCTTTGATTTGATTTCGTTTGCTCGATGTTGTGCGATGGATAGTAATTAAATATCAATTCTTTTAATTTGTCGATCAACCATCCGATCACGCGCTTGGCTGCTCTGCTGCTATTTTTCCTTACACCACTTCCACTCTATCGGCCGGGCAATCTCGGCCTCCCGAAGCCGAACGTTTAAACGGAACCCCGAAATTGCTGGCCTAACAAAAGAAGGTCAGAAAGTCGATGATCGCAGCAGTTCGATAAATATTACCGTTCGTCGAAAATCTCACCATTATCAAATTCACTTTTAAATCGATCGACGCGCGCTACCACTTGACCATTCCACTCAGCTTCCAGTTTCCGTTCCATCCGGGTTTTCCACCTGCTTTTTGCTACGTTTTTCCACCACCAGAGAAGATTGATCTGCTCTTTTTTGGCTTTGTTTTGTTTTTTTTGGCCGTTTCTAACAGGGTGCTGCGCGAATTTTCGGCTTCTGGCGCAATCGTTCCATCCTTGACTCATTACAGTAACGATCGGTGGTTGCGTTTCGCTTCGCCGTTTTTTCTCCTGGCCCGTCCGTCCAACCATTCCCTCGGCTGCCATTTATTTGCTAATTTTCCGTTCCCTTTGGTGCACATTTTATTTGCTCTCGAGCGCACTGGCTCGATGGAATGCAAGAGGTGGGCAATTATGACGATGTCAAAGCAGGGAATAAAATCAATTAAAAACCGACTAATTTGCTCCAATGGAATTGAAGTCGTTCTTACGGCGGTTTCGGTGTGGTAAATAAACAGTCTGTGTTTGTAGCTTGTGCTCGTTATTGGATGTTTTTTACGTAACTCGTGATATGCGTTTACTTCATTAAGTAAACAAATGTGGCATTTTTATGCGAGGGTTTCGTAATTCCTGTCAAAAGAGAACATCATTCAACCGTAACAATACAGTAACTCTCTCGAAAGTTTCAAATATCTTGAACGATGGAAATGAATGCTCGTCATAATTTGACATCTTTCTTCCATTATGTTGCTAGAAACCGATCCAACATGGGACGCTGCGTGTTGAGACTGCGCTGTAGGGAACAGAGGAACAAATTAAGCAAAACATAAACTCAAATGAGTCGAACAAAACATACTCACCCCCGGGGGTTGGAAGCGAGCAGAGTTGGCCACAAAACATAGGGAGAGAGAGAGAGAGAAAAAAACTAAAACTGTATACCAAAGAACATTTCCTTAGAGCTCGGCCAAGCCCACTCGTCGACGGTTAACTCTCCGCACCTCGGCGCACTGTCTTAGGGCTCTCCGCTCCTTTTCCCCGACTCGTTTGGGATGAGGTAAAGATGTTAAAATATTCCAACTATGCGGCGCAGGTTGCGGCCCTCCGATTTCGCAGACCACGCAGGTCCTTTCGGCGGGAGCCTACGGAGCCCTCGGACCTTACGAAAGTCAATGATCACCGATTCCTGCCCCCGGGGCAGGAGAATGTGAAGCGAGAGAAAGCAAAACAACAGCGTGTGTCCGTTGGGAGAACGCTTGGGCGCTGAGGATGCCTGGGGTCGGGGGAAAATGACTTGAAGGTCCCGCGTGCCGAGCTCTGGCCCCTTTTCCCACTCCCATCAGGAGTTGGTTTTGAAGGCGGGAAGCTCCAGGAAAATACATCGATACGTGCGTACGGTGTGATGGCTGCGAACGAACGAACCTAATGTCAACTAATACGAATGCGCGCGTGAAGAAAGGCATAAAAGCACATCCATTTCGGAGAGCTTTTTCTTATGGCTTTGACTAGATAATAGAGACAATTGGAATCTTTTTATGGACATTTTTTTGAATATTATGAAAATTTTAAATCATGGTTTTGAAAATATCGTATCGTTCGAAATAAAATTAGATTGCATGTTATTGACTTTTAGAATAATGAAGAATTTCACGATGTTCTGGACATTCTTTTTTCCATGTTGTTTCTCAAGCTAGATGTTATCACCGACACTCTGGGTGGAATGGAACGAATTCCTCAGGACTTACTACGCAAGAATCTTTCAATCACCTCGCCGGAGGGCACAATTTTAATGGTGTTGTGGTGCTTTTTTCTCCTAACCGTTTCTCTTACCACCTTCTGCCGATTCTGCAGTTCTTTTTTCTTCTGTGACCCTTTGCCAACTCCTTTTCCTCCCGAAATCCTGCAGGTTTCTGTCCCTTTCACTGCCGTGTAGCATCGTTCAACAACATCACTACGTTTGCAGCAGAATTTTTTTCTCCAAACCGGGTGGCTGAAGCGCGTCTTAGGCATTCCTTCCGGTTTATTTGTTTACTCTCGGTTTTATCTCTCCTCACCCCTCGTACGGTGCAGTTATGCCGCCTTTTGACACCCCTTTCAGTTTCCGACCGTGAACAAAAGTAGCTTAGGTTGTTTGGGGTTTTTCCCGCTTCTTTTGACTGCCATGGTTAATGTGTTTTATTGGTCTGATTTTCACTTCACACGATTGAAATCAATCAACGGAATGGCTTTTGAAAAAAAAAAAACCATGGTTTCCTCTCACGCACTTCCTCTTCGGATGCGTGGCACGGAACGCGTGCGGAAAATCAACAACCGGGTAAAATCAAAATGAAGCCGCCTCGAGAAAACAATCGCCACTCGCAGCCGGCGGTCATGGTCTAGTTTTTAATATTGTGTACAAAATTTGGACCAATAATGTCCAAATTAGGTGAATGAGTGTATGAGTCAATGTGTGTATGTTCACATGTGTCCTCGATTTTCTCCACTCCGACCTGCCAGCCCCCCCTGACAGTGAAAGGAAAAATCCAAAAAGGAAGCATTCGATTGACTTCCGAGTGTTTGCACCGAACAAAGTGGCTTGCGGAAGGAAAAAAGGGAAATTTAGAGCAGGCGAAATGAAAAGCGGTCGGGCAGTGAAAACCTTTTTTTTACGGAACAGCAGGTGGAAGCGACGTGCCACCGATGCATGGATTCTTTTTCTGCTCAGCAACGTACGGTTTAGTCGTGAAAATTGAATATTAACCTCCTTCAGAGCGCTGGATTTTCTACTCGTAAAATGGCAAACCTAATGCACAATCCATGCAGCGAACTCCCGTTGCCATAAATTGTGGAACATCTGGCTAAATTAAGATAATGCCCCCTTAACGGTAAAGCTATTAGACAGAAGCTTCTCGTACAGCTCCTAGCGGACCTGCATAGGTCGAGAATCTACGCGGAATAACGATCTTTTCTATTATTGCACAACCAATCTAAGCTAGCTCAGGAGTTAACGATTCCAAACTGGTTGTTTTCGCTACGGTTCCCAACCGAAGCCAAGTTTGGAAAATAAGGGGTGAATTTGCATATCGCCTGAGTTTCTCTTTCCCTCCTCCCGAGCCTACTAATTAATACGTTTTGGTGCTATTTACATCACCTTAAATAAATCCGCAAGCGGGATGGCACTGTTCGGCCCCCACAAACAATGTAGTCGGTTAAAATACGATTGTTAGAAATTAGTTTATGAACCACCGCCAACTTCCCGGACGGTCGAATGGCCAGCGGAATGGCCACCTTGTTCTACCGCAAAGATTATGAGGGAGTTAAATTTATGATGTTCTCCTGTGTGGGTTGTGTTCTTCTCTTCTTTCGGGGGATCAGTTTTTGTTTGTTAACACACAAAAAAAAGGTGTAGGTGCCCTCAGAAGTTCCCACCCGAACAGATACGCTAACTTATCTCGAGACTCCTTTTTTTTGGGTGCTTTTGGTCGAAATCACAGCCCGGTTAAGCTCTCGTATTACCACTGAATCTCATCCGACCGGGGATGAAGTTTCGGTCGTTCTCGGGGCACTTTGACACCGCGCGGTCGTACTGAGCTCAAGCGTGAAGCCGCTCGTTACCGAGATAGGATGTGAGAGAATAAGCGGCTTCCTTCACACAGTGTGTGACTTTTGGGCGGAACCGGGAAGCGAAGGAATTAAGTGCTCGTCGTCAGTGCGGAACGGCAAGATCGTCTGGCTGTCTGGGACGATTGGGGAGCTAATTTATGAGCAATCGTTCTTATGGGCCGCTTTTGTCGCGCCGTCGATCGGAACGGGAAGGGCTTACAAAATGTACTTAGCGCGGTCCGAAACCACACCCGTCCCCCGATGGCGTGTAATCGTTCTAATGAATATATTAATAACTCCACCGGTTAGTCCCGAAAGCAAGACAAAGGTCTTAAATTAAAATATTCACACCGGTGCCAGTGCTAAACAAGCGAACTCATCCCAACGAACGACCTTTCCGCTTTGAGCTACCGAAAAATTAGTACGTACAGGAGAAGAACAGCATACAATGAAAGACTTGTACGCCTCTCGGGACCAAGCGACGAAC
This sequence comes from Anopheles sinensis, assembly GCA_000441895.2. NCBI lineage: Eukaryota > Metazoa > Arthropoda > Insecta > Diptera > Culicidae > Anopheles > Anopheles sinensis. Next base: position 190,732 of record KE524843.1, on the reverse strand, counting down.
CCTCTTCTGCCTCTGCACAGTTGAAAGCTCGCTTATGCTGCAGCTGCTAGCGATAAATAGTTACGTTGTCGGTCGAGCATGTTTTGTTTGATTTCGGAGCAGGGATGGGTGGAATATTTTGATTGCACGACCCGCCGGAGCGGTTTTAGAAAGCGGTGTAAATGGTGGGTTGGCCGGGTGTTAATTTACTGTAAATGCTCAGGCACGTAATAATACCCGATTGATTCGGGCTACCGACAACCGGCCCCGTCCGGAACTATTGTTGACCCGACCCCATCTTTGTGTGTGTGTGTGTGTGTGCGTATTTAGATGGTTTATTTGCTGGGAAGTTTCCGGAAGGAAATACGAACGGAAACGGTTCCACGGACGAATGCAAACAATTCAACCCCTCGTGATCGTTTTGATAACAGCGAAATGAAATTATACGCTGCGGAGGAAGCGTTTACGCTTGAGTGTTCAGAAGCATTATTTATGTCGTTCACTAATGCAATCAAAATGGCAGTCAACATAATCATAACGCAATTGAAAGCTTTCAAAATAGCACCGCACTAGGTAGAGGTGAATCGAAATTATACATTTTAGATTCGTAGTGCGAATCATTATAGTTTCCTCATAAGAAATAAAGAAGGGCGTTCAAAAAATTGGTATCCTGAGTGTTCTGAATAGGTTATCAATGTACATTGCTTCCGTTGTGTTAAAAAAATAATTTATGGCTCTTCAATAAAGATATTTTTTATTTCTCTTTACAATTGATTTTTGTAAACATGTTCGACATGCTAGTATCGATACTTTCTGTCTACTTGTATATGCACAACAAATTTTAATCAAAATTAAACGACATGCTTCTCGATGCAACATCACTTGATGGATGATTCGTCGATTGAAAGAGAAAATACTTCAATTTCTCCATTCCGTTTAAGGTCAGCAGTGGTAGTGAAAGGCACCCTTTCCTAAAAGCGGAGGGTTTCAAGGCAAACACTCTTCAACAACACTTCTCGGCTGTTCGAAGATCATCTTCACATTCTTCGCACGCGCGCGCGTGCGCTTTGGAAGGCCAAGGATGGATGGTATGGTCAGACGGTTGTAACATGTCTACATACCTTACAAGCATCTCGTCTTTGGTTAAACTGTTGGTGTCTGAAAAGAAAAGCATCCACCCACTCTTGGACGTTGTCCATGAAGGGAGCTTAGGGTTCGGTAGTCCGACAGTCTGGTTGATTTATAATATTTCGAGCAATTGGGTTTTTCTCATTTTTCACATTTTTACCGTACAAGCAAACGTGGTTGTGGAGGAGTTGGTTCTACTTTTGGGTTGTGTTGCTTCATGAGCCCGACATGACTGGACGGGGATTAATCCTTCCTAGAGCCTGACCTCAATCGCTCTATTCATGCAATCCTCATGGCTCGGATGTACACCATGGCATAAAGCCGTGAGTGGTTCGTGCGGGTCGATCGAAAAACACATACTCCCTCGGCCATATTGCGTAATGCACTGACCATACGGCACCCAATCCCTTGGCACGGGCATGTTTTTTCGTGGCATGTCAAAAAAAAGAAAAAACAAAAAGAAACCCACTGCAACAAAAGCTTCGGCCACTCCTTTTTGGCCACGGGGACGATCGTTAAATCTTATTTTCGTTTAACGAAGCCTTGACCAGCGTCTCCCTTTTCACGTGTTCGACATTCTTCTTCCAGCGATCATTAGTGGTCAAGGGATACGAAAGGCAGATTAAAAAAAAGTACTGCACATGCGTCGTTCCGTCTTGCTTTCCCGGCCGGTCAATAATGACACCGAAAGGCTTTCGTCGAAAGAGCATCGACGGTAGCACTCTTGCATCTGGAACGTGGTGCAGAGATTTATGGTGAAATTGTGCGTAAAATAATCACCTTAATGAGTTGCGCATAAATGGTGTCCGTGCGTTCCTGCGTTATCTTGCTCGGGCAAGGCGCAACCTTTTCGGAGCTGAGAGCTATTATGACCTACGGTGGCCTCCTTCGACGGTGTTGCTTTTTAAGGTGCTAAAATGCATTTTTCGACGTACGCGAACAAAAGCCATTGAATGACGTGGAACTGATAGCCTCGCGGGTGAATATTATGTTATGCAAATTTACAATGTATGTGCTTTTTCGAGGCCATTAAAGAATGGTTTGGAAGACCTTTTTTAATGGTATTTTGGTAACTCTTTGTAAATAAATGTAGAATAAAAGTGCTACCAGTTCCGGGTTGTAGGATCAATAATATTCACTTAATAGGATTCTTTTTATGTTATTAGGTTTGAATAATATTTGTTTGTAATACTTAAATGATACAAAAATAGATAATCCTGTAAATTAGTATGTCAAATTATAAATGTATTGATAGTTCACTTTTAAAATTATTTTTTTTAATGGCAAAACGGTATTAGAAATATTAAAACTTTATTCCTAGCGGAAGAATAGAAAAAATCTACGCAACCACACTGAATTTGAATATGAATTTTTTGCACACATTTCAGTTTAAGTCAAACATTTTAAGGTCAAATATCAACAAGGTAGATCGAAATGAAAATTACCCGTCCCTCATTCGTGCCCTCAATGTTAAGCTTATTTTCAGTCATTTCCAATATTGTTTTATTATATAAAAACGATACGGGACGAATTGCTGATTGTTTAACGTTTAGAAAAGTATTTTTTCATACACAAGATAATGATTGAAGCAACCTTAAACGTGGAACGTTGCTGAAAGGCTTGCTGTTATTCATTCTACAATATTGCACAAGTGTTGAGGAAGGCAAAAAAGACCCTCTTACTTTTGCTTCACATCCCATAACTCACAATCGGAGCTAATCGATTCCGAAGCATGCCGCATACCAGATCGCCGAGTTACCGAATTTCATCATCGACAGCTTCTGCTCCTGCGATGGTCCAAAACGTTCGTGTCCAATGAAGGTACAAGAGGTGCAAAAATAAAAGTGTAAGGTATAAGAAATAAAAACCAAAGTTCACCCGCGGTTCGGTCCGAATTTGAGTCGTTAAAGCGTACTTCCTTTCCTTCCTTGGCCAACTCAGGAGGCTTAGCGTCGTTATTCAATGTAAGCTTTTCGCCCGTGCCATGTTGAGCGATGCTGTGCCAGGTGGATCACATGGCACATTCCACTGGGGTGCCTTACGGGGACCCACAATGGACCTACTAAAACAAAGGGCTCCCCCTTTGCGCATGCTGGAGAACCGGTTTGTAGGATATAATTTACACATCAGGCGACCACCGCAGGAAGGACTGCATGGGAGGGAGGGAGGTAGCATGATTTGAAAACGGTTTGAAACCAACGTTGCTCAAGACGGAGGACCGTTGGCCGGTGCGCAACATAATAAAGTGCAAGTGAGAAAAGAATGAGGGGCGCGCTGGGGCGGATGAAAAACTGGTAAGTGGTACGAAAAAATGAAGGTGCAAAATTGGCTCTCCTGGGTTTCGCTTACGATCGCGCACCAAGTCAAAATCGAAGCGAACGGACACAACTGGTCGGTAGGGTGGGCTGAGCTCTAAACGAGGCTAGAGGAAAGTGCCGTCGAGGATGGTGTGTCGATCGAGGAATCGAGCGATCGTACCGTGCTAGACCTTCATTTGTTTCGACCATTCCGTGCCCTGCGATGGATCCGGTCGGCGTTGGGTGCGCTACTTGTTTTGCCACTTTGATTTGATGGCTGGTGCTGCCTCGCGTCCTCCATGTTTTCGGCCAAGGGTTATGTTTTTTTCCCTTCGCTTTTGAGGTCAGAGTCATTTGTAGTGAAATTTTTAACATCCAATGAAAGAGAATTTTTTGGGAGAGAGTGAACGAAGGAAAAAAGCATGAATAAAACTGAATTTGCATTTCGGCGGTATTCAAATTATTGAATTTTCAAAACGACGCTCTTCCTACCAGCTTTTTAACACTTTTATTGTTATTATGAACTGGTTGGTTGTGTGGTAGAGCTTATCTATAACTTGCATTTGTATTTTATTTTACCGATGTATGTTATATTTCACCTTAATGGTACGGATAATTGAATATTTTATGAAAATCTGTGGTTATTCCACGTAGTTTTTGTATTTTAAACAATAAACAACAAAATAATAGCCAAAATTTTGCAATTTTTACCACATGTTGGTTACGAAACATAGACCACAAATAATACAAAACATAAACAAAGCACCGACTACGCTTGGCCTGCATATCGACGATACACGAGAGACCAGCATAGTTCCCGATTACACAAGCAATTACACTTAGTTTACCTTGCCTTTTACATCTATTCCGCCATAGTTTAATTTTTGTTTTGGTTTAACGCTCCAATAGACTACGTTAGAAATCTCCTCAAATAAGATTATAAAATCGGATAAGTTCAAACTCCAGTATTGTTCTAATTGCACTCGTTTTACCCAACGATCGAAGAGCTCACGAACGGCATTTAATTTTAGTAGGTAGTGTTTCGTGTGTTCGTATGTTCGAAAAATTGTCCTTATGTCAATATGTTTAGAAGAAATGCTTTCCTTTTGAAAACGTTTAACATAAAATACGATTTGCCTGTTTTTCTTATAAACTTTTGATTTTACATGTCGTTTTCAGAATGATTTTGCTTGATGCTTATCGAAAATTGATCTTATTTTATGTCAGTTCGAATAGATTTGATGGACATCTCTTGAAGATCATTGTGCTTAGTTTTTGTATCAATTGGCTGATCAGAGGTAGTTTGGGAACATTTTATTACACTTGCAAGTACGCTACCATGAATATAATGTGGATATGCTTACCCTTCAGTCTCGTGAGTAAAAAGATCGTATCGTTTAAACTAATCAAATCTTCATTATTTCCCTCCGACTCTCCGGTTCATTGCCCAACGTGATTGAAGGATTGTCTATCGATAATGTCGGTTTGCTGAAATTAATTAAATTTAATTTTCCCTTTTTCCCGCACTGCCATCGAGGCGAGCAGCCAAAACCGACACCCGGAGCCCGGATCGGTGTGCGCCCAGAAAGTATCGGCAGCTGACACTAATTTGCGAAGAAAATAAATGTACCATCGTTAAATCTACCAGAGTCGTACGCTGCGAACTGCCTACGATGACGATGGTGAGCCGCGAATGATCTTTATGGTGTTTTGTCGATAAAGATGAGGTAGAGAGGCAAACAAAAAACACACCCATTCCCATTCTAACCATCCCTTTCCAGGATGTAACGTTGTTGAGCAGGTTGTACAGTAGACGATAGAGAACGGCTCCTCTGTGAGGGATGTGGAGTTGGTGGATGGCGGAGATTGAAAATTAATTCTCATTATCCTAAAGGCGAAGGATTTAAATATTTGTTTTGCTCGAAAATCAACCTGCAACCCTCGGGGGTTGGGTTCTGGAGGGGTGGAAATCGAACACGATCATCGTCGTTAAACGTTCGCTTTCGATGGTTTCGGGTGCGTATCATATTCTTTCGCGTTAATGCGTAAAGCACGCAACCCATCGCACAGGGAGGTGTTCCAAGGCGGCACGGCGTACGTCAAAGCGCTCGAAACATAAATTCTATGCGGTAAAAAATCACCTCTATCAGATTATCGTTCGCTTCGGTTCAAAATCCACCCACCGATAAGTTTTCCTAGCCGTAAAACCTTGCCTAAGAAGGGTATTGAACCTTTCGGACAGTGTACAGCCTGGGGGTGCTTTTTAAATAATGTGTCGCTGTTCGAAGATTTTAAATTGACGCCAAATAAAATGAAACACCGTTTGTCGATTAATATGCCACCAGCATTAGGGTGGAGAGTGGTGAAGAAATCTCCGTCCAGGTGGTATTTCTGCGCTGTGCAAAAGGTGGAATTGTAGGCTCGTTTAAAGCAGCGGATGGGGGACATTTAATTAACATCGCTACGCTATTTTATTTGCCTCGCGTTGGGGCAAAGGTTTCCATAATTGACTGCCAGAAATGGTTCTGCTTGAGCTTTGGTGTTTCAATTTATTATTCATCGAAAATGTCAGAAGGACACAGCTCAATCCGTGGCAAAAGAGATGAAATTTATGTAACTGTTGTTCCTGCAGGATACCGTACCGTATTGTGATACATTTTATGATCAACCGTACTGGTTACGTTTACTGAGCGTTTTTTAATAGTATTTAAAGGAAAAAGTTTTCTCAACACATCACAAGAAAATTTATTCATGAGCTCTACACAAACCGAACCCGTTTTTGTCGTCTTCTAGGCAACGCAATGTGTCTTTCGTAAATCCATTACACTGCGTTGGGCTTGATGTATGCGCTTGATATACATCTCTCCTCCTCGAGAATGCTCAACATAACCGAATGCTGGGAGGAAAAAAATGTATCGGTCACGCATTGCTGAGTTAATTGAAATTCATTTGTCAGCTGAGCATGGAATTGATCTGGTGGATCAGACGGGAATGCTGTGACCGGTCGCGGTATATGTAAGGTTAGTCCGAAGGGAAGCAACAATTGAATGTTTTTCCTGTTTTTTTTCTTCTTTCTGTTGTGGAGAAGAAGAAAGCCTTCATCATCGTCGCCATCGTTGCTCGCACGGACAACAACAACAACAACGCTGGGCAGTGCCCAGAATTCAATTCCATGCACAACGCGACGGCACGCGGCCCCATGTGTCATCCGGCGGGTTCCGGCGGCGATACATATCTGCCCGAAGATGCGACGGATTACGACGGTGTTCTATGACAAATACGTTCTCGAGCCCGTGTGCCCCACGGGCATGGAATGTTTTTGTCGGCAAACTCCGATGTCTCGGCCCTGCCAGATTTCAAGGAAGGGGGAGTCGGTTTTGGGGTTGGTTGATTTATTGGTAGTTGGGTAAAATATTTAGACCACCATCCGATGTTTATTCTGTTTGGTTTTCAAAGGCTTTCCACAAACCTCTATCTAATCTCTTCGATCGCTACCCTTTTTTTTCTTCGCTGCTGCTACTCCGTTTCTGGCCACTGGCAATGGCTTGAACAGGCTGCCCTTTGTTTGTGGTTTGTAACCCTTTTCCTCTGATTCATGCTTCATGGTTGCGTGTTTTTGGGGGAGAATTGGGTGTTGTAAATGGAACGCGGGTTGTAAGACAATGGTATGTCTTTGTTTTAAAATTAAATCTTTCTTTTTTCCACTCCCGCCCCGAACAATTACAGTCAACCGAAAGCGAAACTAAATATTAGGAAATAGGAAAGATTTCGGCGAACAAACGAGTTGAATCATCGGTTAGGCGACGAACCTTTTTTTTTGAGTTTTGGTACAAATTGAATTTGTTCATGGCGGTTATTACATTCGTGTCCCTAAACATTTAGGGTTATCATAATTCGGGCGACGAGATCCGCGTCGTTATTCTGACAGTTTCATACAAAAAGTAAACAAACACTTTGAAAAAAGCGAAAAATAGCTGGTCGCGTCG
>KE524843.1:121054-173179 GCA_000441895.2 Anopheles sinensis | reverse complement strand
CTAGCGCGGAACGGAAAACATCGAAGCGAACAAGCGTCGAAAACCGCTTCCAACAAATCATGCACTTCTATGCGTTCGGCTGCGCGTGAGCTCTTTTGCTGCCAACGGGGGTGAAAATCTCGTCCCGGTCCCGGGTTTGGACGTTGTTGTCATCGTGTGGTACATCGACCCTTTGGGAGGGAAAAAAGACACAACGTCAAACTGGTCGTTGGGAGTTGGACGATATTTCGAACAGACGACACTGACCACTCCCAAATCCTGCTAACACAAACCGGGGCGAATGCTGGTCCGTCATTAGAGACCGGATCGTCCGGCGGACAGAATTTGTGCATTCGCGTTGAAAACCATGATTTACATCTGATAGAACTAACGAGAGACTGCGTGTTTGCTTTTGCCTATTTTTCCTAAGGGAGTAGACGGGCGAGATTTGCATGTCGCGCTCGGTTTGAAATTTGCTTTCATCGTACACTTTGCGAGCATTGAAATCCCCGATGCAAGGAAGGCACGATCGTGGACCTTGGCGAACGATGCACCAGGGTTTCTAAGGCTCGAACAAGAAACCACTCAAGTGTGTCTAGTTTTCCCTGCAAGATATAGACCCCCACTAGACCCTATCAACGTTGGCAAACCGTCCCCGTCGGTTGAAATATGTGAGAAAGCCATTCAGGATTAGAGGACCACCGAGGGCTTAGCCTCTCCCACATGTGCCGTTTTTGGGATTCGCTTTCCCTCTCTGCCTCGCATTTTTTTAATTTTTGTCGAAGCCTTTTATTCGCCCCACTATCCGCCACAAATTCCACGGTTTCCCTTTGACCCTTTTTGTGCGCTTTATCAACGTCTCATTCAGTATGCGCGCCCGATTCCGTCTTCATTTCCATATCTTTCCGGTTCGGTTTCGGCGCAGTTCCGCAGCGGGGGTCCGGAATGTGAAATCCCAGAAGTTTTTGTTGCTCCGAAAACTTTCTCTCGCGAAGGAGGAATGTTTTCCTCGAAACGCACCGGATCGGGAAAGAAGCGTCGAGTCTCCCAAGGGTCACCGAAGAGTGTTTCCCTTTTTCCGCGTCTTCGACAGTGGATGACGCCTGTCGGACGCAAATATCGGAGGATACTTGGTGGTGTGGGTTTGCCGGACATGGAATCCTACTCCCGGCGGGGATCGCCGTGACTAAACGGTGTGATGTGTTTTCGATTAATTGGACGTTCGTCTGTTTTACGGTTCGCTGCTTACGTTCTGCGAACCAGATCGTTCTCCGCCGGGAAATGGAATGATCGGTGGCCGTTTCGGTTCGGCTTCCAGTGGTGTCACTTCGGTGGGACGGAATTCGATCCGGACTTCTGGATTTCCCTCACCCCCGAGAGGGTCACCCTTCAGGAAGCCAATTGTTGGGCCAAAACTTGACGGCCAGAAACAAACGAATGGAACTAAGGGTTCGTCTTTTCGTCGTTTCGGGGGGTAACGATTGGAACGAATCTTTCGGACGGAACGACAAATTTGATTACGACTCGCTTGTTACACTTTCCGAACACCGGCTCGTGGGTGGAACGGTGGCGAGGGTTTGCCATTTTTCCCACCGCGGGTGGCAGCCCATTTCCGTCCGGTCGGATCGGCGCAAACGTCAGACGGTGGACGTTTGGTGGTACTGATTTTATATACCTGGTGGGCGCTTCCTTTGAGACCGATGTGATCGAGAGTGTGGAATACATACGTATTCTGTTCGATGTTCGATCGAACGAGCCATCCGGAATGTTCACGGCTCGTTGCAAATAATTTCCTTCGTGAAAAAAAAATCATTGTATAATTTGGACAAATCCGTGTCACGATTGGCAACGGCGTAAACTAATGTGATTAGTGTAAGCGAAGCCTTAACTCTGACAAAAAATATACAAACATAATTTAATTCCATTCAAAGTAAGCTTCACCTTTGAAAAGAAAAAGATATGTTGACATGACGTTAAAAAATCGCTCGGATTAACACGTTGACTGCCATGGCTATCATTTTTGATAGCCAGCTGTCATTAGTTCTAAAAAGTTTTTGCCTCATAAATACATGAAAATGCCTCATGAAATTTATACACCCGAGGAAACAAGAATAGCACCACCCTGTTTTTAGCCGATATTTTTTAAATTTCCATAAATTTTGAGCTTTTTCTAGTTTAAAACGTTAGCTGAATCACTTTTACAACTTTTCAGTGAGTTACAATATCATTAATTTGGTCTATTAAGATTTAATTCAAATAATTCGTTAAAATGGCCTGGAAGTAAAAATAGCACCACTTTGGTTTTTGTTCAGCAATTGCGAATTTTTCAACAATTAACTATTTTGAGTGGATTTTAAGGATATTATTAGTGAGAATAGAACTTAAATCATAGTAATTAAGTTTTATTAGTAGTGATTTATTTGGTTTTTGAAGGCATTTAGTAGAAATGGGTCATCTTGTCAAAACTGATCTAAACATCAAATTTGGTCATGATGCTGCCCTCTGTTCCATGATAACCGGTCTTAAAATCTTCTGATTACTTATCATAGCAATACGGTTCATGAAAAAAATTGGTAGCGACGGCCACAAGCATCAACGTGGGAGTGAAACCCTGGTTACAGTGATAGATAAGCGAATTACGTATAAAAAAGTAGTGAAAAAGAGAAGAACAGCATCGGTAAATCATGTGGAATTCTTCATAAGGTGCTACCAAGACATGTGCATCAAATTATGTTAAGCGGGGAAACCACAAATGGCCAGAAAGATTCCGCAAGCCCAACATGACAGAGCGGCATGAACTGAATCGGTCTAAATTCGCTGCAAGGTATATTTTTTGGAGCGAAGCATGATAAAAAGTTCTTTTTAGGACAAAATGAAGTTTATTCTTCGTTTTTAAGATGTTTGGCAATACTTTTGGCACGATTTTGATCAAGAACTTGGTGCTAAAGTGAGGCGGTACATTGATGATTTTAAACCATTGATATGGGGAGCTCCCTCACTGCGGCGAAAGCTTGCCTTGCCGTGGATCTGTGTGAAAATGATATCGAATATACTAGAAACAAAGTCAATTGAACAAAATGAGTGTTTGATGGGCTTGGACTTCGTTTTCCAGCAGAATAATACCGGAAACCACATGTTTATGCTGTCTATAGGTTTGTTTCCATACAAAGATCGGAAATTTTAGGGTGGCCTGTTGACTCTCTGGGTCCTTATCTCGTAGAAAACCTTTGGCCTATTCATGATCATCATAGTTCTCTTCAAATTTCAATTAGTTAAGCAACAATTACGTGCCAAGTCGTATTTGTTAGTGTTGAGAGCATCACGATCAGAATTCCCTACGAAAAAAATAATTTTATGCCTACAAATCTCCGCATATTGAAGAAATTAGATTCAAATACTCATATATTTACTAAAGACATCATTCAATTGTATTTCAATTGGGTTTTTGTAAGAATATCATCAAAAGCTAAATAAAAATCCAAGTGGTGCTATTTTTACTTCCAGGCCATTTTAACGAATTATTTGACTTAAACGTTAATAGACCAAATTAATACAATCGTAACTCACTAAAAAGTTGTAAAAGTGAATGAACTAACGTTCCCAACTGGAGAAAGCTCAAATTTTATGGACATTTAAAAGATATCGGCAAAAAATAGGGTGGTGCTATTCTTGTTTCCTCGGGTGTAGTAATATTAAATACTAATTCTTTGTTATGCTACATCTTTGCTTGGTCGTTGAAAATCGCATGTTGAATAAATTTTATAACCAAATTTAATCGAAAAAGATTGTACTAAAAAAGTGTGCTAAAAAGGCTTGGCAGTCAACGTGTTAACAAAATTAAAATTCAATAATAAAGGTTTAATCACTAGTCTTGTTTATTTTTCATTTTTATTCATATTTCATCGCTGCAGCATATTTAAGCGAACTTCTTGCATAAATTCTTTATTCATCAGTTTATTTTTAGAAGAAGTTTAGTCAAATTTTCAAAAGCTTTTAGTAATTTGTCATTGAATGAACTAGTTCTGAACATTTATGTTACTGACATGCTGACAAAACACTAGAATCAAAATTGCGCTCATTTTGACCGCAACACAATTTTCGGTTTCAATATCTCGAAATTGTTAAAATATATTTTATGTCTTTTCCAAAATCAGTAGTAATAGTCAATAACTTTAATAAAAAAGGCAATTTACGGAATTGATAAAATTGTCAAAATAACGAAGTGTTTTAACACGTTCCGTACCGCGTCACCCAAAAATGGGTGACGGCAACAATGCCCATCAGCCCTTTACACTTACATAGTAGTTGACTTATGTAACAAAAGACTATAAAAATAGCTGAAAAGTACCCTTTGGGAAGCCTAGTTTTTGCTTAGTTTCAGAAAATCGTTGGTTCAATAAATTTGATAAACGAATTTCATCAAAAATGATTGTACTAAAAATATGTACTAAAAACGCTTGGTACGCAACGTGTTAAGAGTAGGTCAAGTTTTCAATGCAATGTATTCTTAAAAAAAATCACTTTCAGTGGAAGTTGTTGTAACATTATTTTCTTCGACATCTGCTTGCATAACTTAATTACTGTTCCTGCAAAAATCGATTTCTTTATGTAAACAAATAGTTTTCTTCTATAAGGAAAATTTTTTAGGGTGGATTTAAATATTTGTTGGATAACGCAAATTTCCCTTGGGAGAGTCATATTTCAACATAAATTGACTGGTCTTTCAAAAATATTTAATTAACCACGCAGACGAATACGCCTACATAAATAAATTCCATTGCAATCAGCTGCAATTTCCTCTGACCGAAACCGTCACCAGCTTATGATTCCAAAACCGGTGGAATGCACCCACACCCATTCCCCACATTTCCCAGCGCGAACGCAAGAGAGGCATGCAGAAAAAAAGCAATCCTTTACCATTTTCCTCGCCCTCCGCAAGCACAACTTTCTTCTGCTTCGGCATACCAGCCATGTAAATGTGCAGCAATAAACATTCATATTTTATTGCTCGATCGCACACATATGTCCAACGCCACGATACGTTGCCCCCCCTTACCGGCCCTTCCGAAAGGGAATGAAGTGCGAGAGATTCGTTGAAAAGAAATTCCAATCATATTTATCATACCTCACGCCGCGAACCTCAGAAAGTCGTTCCGGGGAGGGTGGAGAGATGGAAAATAAATAAATAAAGGTCTCTTCACGCACGAAAAACCCTTTCGATGGATGGCATTCGGTGGGCATTGAAATGCATTCGAATGACATTGGTTTCACACCTCGGCCAGCTCCATTCGTTCCGTCCATCTGCACACTTTATCAGCTCGTGTCACGCAATCGTAAGCCGCACCAAACCCCCGCGAGAAAGTAGCCCATTCGATTCGCGCTCGAATTAATCTTTATCAAGCCGCGTGTCACCCGAAAGGGCACAGCACATCCGCTTTCGGTCAGAGGCCAGTGGTTAATAATTTGAATGACGCTCGGCTCGTCCCACACCAGCATAACGCGACGGTCGTCGACGGTTGATTATTAGCATCAATTAAACCCAGCATGCGTTGTGCTGCATCTGCACCCCGAAAACGGGTCCCATTCTCGGGACGAACGGTTCTCGGGCCGATTAAAACTCGGACAGTGTCGTTAATTATAAAAATTACGCCCGGAAACCATCCGGCGGTGTCATCGTCCGTACGGCGTTCCGGGACGATCGTATCGGTCTTCTAACGGAGCCGAAACTGTTCGACGGATTTTTGCCCCGTTCCAGAAGAAAGTTCCCAGCACCTTCTTGCCACGGCGAAAGTTACGCGTGATCGAGCTAACGATTGGTATTAGAAAAAAAAGGGCGGCTTCCAGCAGCAGCAGCAGCATCGATGAACCAGAAATGGCTACAAACGGAAAGGGTTGCCCACTGCGTTGTTAGCAGAACTAACGGAAACGAGTGTGTGAAGTATTTCATCCAACGACCGGAAGCGATCGTTGTTGTGCCTCGGGTGCCGTTGTTACATAAAATTTAATGCGCCATTCTCATGACACCGTTGAGATCATTATGTTAAACAAACAATATCCAGGAAAATTAATTGTTGAAAAGGTTTATCATCAACGATTGGATGGAGTGGATAATTAATATTCTAACAAATCATCTGCAAAACAGGGTTTTTATCAATTCACAAGACTTCCTGGGAAAATATTAAAAAAGTGAAACAGAGTCAATTGAGAAAAATATATTCACATATAAGGAAATCAGTCGCAAAAAGAAAAGCCTCTACCGGGCCATTAATTCCTGCAGCATACTTTGTTGCAAGCTCTTCTTGTCACATTAGAAGATCAATTAGGGTCGGTACCTTGATGTCGTCTGCTCGACGTCCCACTTTGCTGCTTTCCACCGATCGCTTTGCGCAATGTTGCTGCTGCATTTTAAACATCCTCATTCGAGTGATTTGACTGGCGAAGATTAGTTTTCCCCCGTTGGTTTCGATGCAGGTTGTGCCAGCTTCCGATCGAACGCATCTCCTAATACGGCACGGATGGGAACTTGCTTAATGACTATTTGGTGTTATTTCAATCGTGACCGTCCAGAAGCGTCACCGTCAAGCGGACGGGAATGCCTCGTAAACGTAAGTGGCCCGTTCGATAGGGTTACATACTGGGGCTGGGAAATGTGACAAACACATCGCACAAACGCAACACGCTGCTGGTCCAACTGTAAATGGAAACGTGTCGAGGTTGTGGCCGTACGACGGGGTTGGTGTGTTAATTTTTCCGATAACTGGTTTTTAGAGGGTTTTTAGAGAACCGATGGTCAGCGAAAAGGGGCGAGGGAATGATTTCAACTTTTAACTAATGAACGCAGGCCCAGTGAGGCGAGAAGTTTCGAGGGAAAAGCAAAACCTACTCGAACGAATTCTCACTTGAGATCGAACCTTAATTGAGATGTTAATAAGCAAGCTTGGTCTAGCGTGAAACCAGAACTATTTAGCGCCATAAATGTCGCTCTTGTTATATTGATACGAATTTAAATATGAAAAGCTTCCCGAGGTCGCTTGGGTCTTGCAGTCAACGTAAACACGACCAGTTTTACAAAATCGTGTGTAAGAATGCCACAAAATTAAGTCCCTTCAAAGGTTTTCTGCCGCGTTATTTTTTCTTCTCTATGTTTATAAAATTCTTATGCCACGGTGTTAGTGTATAAACTCCTCCTAAACGGCGGAAACATTTTTAATAAAACTTCGTGCACATGTCCTTAGGCATGAAAATAGGTTTTTAACTATATTTTACGGTTGGAAACTATGCATTTTTTTAATTATTAAGGATTTTCTATCTTTATGTATGGTTTGTTTACGTTCAGCAATGCGATTTGAAGTGTATTTTTAACTCACAAGCATAAATAGTCATAGCAGCATACCTTTTTACAGCGTGTGGTTTATTTATTTCGAACATAGCGTTTTTTTTTAAATAACAATCACAATAATCCTTGTTACCTATCGGAAATAATATAAAAATTTTATTTTTATTTTTGGTACCGCCAAATTTGTGTTAAAAATTGTTGCCTTGAGCAGTGAGAAAACTTTCTTACTTGCCATTTCTCATTTCGCTCATTTTTGCCAAAATGCGTTCAAACAGTAATATTATGAAGCATTGGCCGTTAAATATCTGAAATTGCAGTCACTTACTGGATGGAAGAAGTGCATCGCAGTAGGTATTTAAACTGCCAGTGAGTATTTAAAATAACCCACACGCCGGATTTAACATACAAAACAATCGATCATACCCAATGCTTTGAAACAGTGCAGTGGGATGAATGTACTAAATCACATAAGCATTCTTTTTGGGTTGCTGAACAGAACGCTGAAAGGCTCGGGGAAGTTTTGGATTTCTTTGGTTTTTACAGCGTCTGTTCAACAGTCGTATGTCGTTCAAATTAATTTTGTTATATAGTTTCTTTCTTGGATATTATCTTCGGGAAAAGTATATTTTATTTTACTATCGATTGACGTAAGGTAAATAAACACGGAAGTAATTTATAATATTTTTTCGAAAATAAAAATGAAAACTATAAAATTTAAGCAGTATTTCAGTCCAGTGTGGTATTGGTAAAATTATTTCACTAATGATAAATAACGGGTTCGTCGCTTCATAAAAATGTGATTTAAACGATACCACTGCACGGGAAGCCCATAAATCGGTTTCAATTTGTGTCCGCATTGTAGTCCGTGCGGCAGCTTTTCCACCATCACTTTCGTTGTCTATAAATTGCACTCACCGTACCGTGAATGCGCCGTCTTCCTGCCAAAATGCGATCAAAACGGAACACACAAAAATCCCAACCCGAACACGGAAGAATAATAACGAAAGCCCCATGCTTGTTTTTTTTTTTTGCCAAAGGGCTGTGGACCATGGAAGGCAGGGAGGGTGTGCGCGTGAGGGTAAAAATAAAAACCAACCATCGACAGCCAACCCCTCGGGGCACATTTCTCGGTGGAACAATTGCGCGTGAATCAAAACGAAGGTGTGTCACGCAATCGATCAAACGTTAATGATCCTCTGCGAGGTTTGGGCGGGAGAAGAACGGTGGTGCATTCCTGCGCACTGACGTTTTAGAAGCTGACGGCAGGCAACGGCACTGTGAATGCTGTGCATCATCAACCTCGGTCCTCGCTCCTCGTCGTCATCGCTGTCCGGAAAAGCATCAAGTTCGCGCTCAGAGCGCAGCGCAGACCAGACAAGCTGGCGGAGAAGAATACGTACGGTGCATAAATTATGCTGCTTCTACGGTTTCGAAAGGATGCGGTCCGCTATCTTTGGGGAATGGACACCGCAGAACATTACGGCGCAGTGTGTCGGTTGTAGCGAATCGGGCAGCGAAGAACACGAAGGCGCGCAGCGTCAGAGCTCAATTTAATGTTGCCTGATTGCACTCGCCCTTCTCGATCGTTGCTGCAGCAGCAGCAGGAGCCTGTGGGAGCTGACTCAACCGAGACAACATAATTTTGTCAAAAAATGCTTTCTCCACCCCGGAACGTTCGTGGCGATGGATTCAGGTTCCCAGGCGCAGCGTTGGGATGAGGACGCCAAACTTGTTTCAGCGCAGGAATGTTCCATTTTGATCGAAAGCTATAAAACGAAACGAAAACAAGAAAAGTGCAGATTTAGGATCCTTCGGAAGAGGTACTCCAAGAGGGGGTTTGAGAAGAAGAATGCAAATATGAAGAGTCCTCAACAGATGCGTACGACGATTTAGATGCTATGACCGAATTACAATCATGGAAATTCTTAAGGAATCTTAATGTTGTCATTTGATGAATTCCTGGTTAATCCAGGTTTTGGTGTTTGAAATCCACGTCTAAATCAATAAAATACCTATTCAGGTGTTATCCGAGCTCAAGCACAAAAGTTCACAAGGATTCGATACGAAGCAGACGACGAATTGCGAGCACGCGTAATTGCTCCCGAAGGGAAATTCACCTTCCACGCGCAGAGCGCTCGCATGTCCCGAACGTCGATGTTCGGTATCTAAGGATGCGATCTGTTGAACTGATTCACCACCTTGGGCCGGTCTTGAGCTGTAGGGCACATGGACCACGACCCGACCGGGGCAGGTTCGACCCTTCGGCTTTGATAATCACCACGTATCGCTCGTCTGCATATAATAAAATTAAACGCTGCCAGCGTTCTGCGCTGCCCAAACCGTGTGCGTACCATTTGCTCCGATGGGAAGAAAATGGGAACGTGTCCTTCACCTTTCAGCGCTGTTCTTCCGGGCCTTCCTGGGCTGCGCTGGATCGGAATATCGATCGCTCGATCGTCAATGTCGACGCACCACGAGGCGAAACGTACGAAGTGTGCACACGCTGGGTCGGGTTTTTGAGTACTCGGCAGCAGGCATGACACCAGCATGGATGCGAGATAGCACGCCCGAGGGCATGCCCGGTGATCGGCTATCGAGATTTTGAGGTTCGATCATAAACAAAAATGCCAACGATTATCCTCACACTTTCGTACAACGCCGAAGAATGAAATGCTGAAATGTGGGAATAAAGATGCGAAAGGTTGGGGGATGGCCTGTTTTGAACCAAAACCAACACACTAAACTAAATGATCGAACGTTTAATTCGCCGGGAGGTAAGGAAACGTTTGTTTTTGATTTTCAAATGCTCTAAAAGCGATCGATGCTAAGATATATTGAGATGTATAATTTCGATTCAGATTGCCTCTTTTCTTTCTTTTTGATATTGATTTGTTTCACGAATCCCAAAGATTAATTAATTTTAAAAGAACAGCAAAGTGAAACCCACAAAATGCAAAAAAATAAAAGGGAAGATAGACCATCTTCTTTTTTAACACGTTGACTGCCAAGCGTTTTTAAAGCGTTTTTTAGTACAGTCATTTTTCATAAAATTTAATCATAAAACAAATCCCAAGATTTGTTTTTACAGCGTTTTACATATTAGGTAGCAACTCCGGCAGTGTACGTAGAATATCAAACAATAATAGCCTACTGCAAAGCTTTTGATGTTGATTCGACAAACTTCCAAGTAGGAACACCAAACGGGTCAAGTAGAAAAATCGTCCTTAAGTAGGATCTACCGCAATGATAGCTAACGCTGTAAAGCGTTAAAAAATAGTTTAAACTTCCTTATGGCTTATTTTTAACAAATATTACAACCTACCTCTATATTAGTGCAATACGAGTGCGTTTCGTGACTTGTTCTAAAATGCCGTCAGCCACTATATGGCTGACGCGGCAGTCAACGTGTTAAATAATTATGAAGATTCGTTAAAGATTCGTTCGTTAAAGATTTTTTTTAGATTCGAATACAAAAAGATTCATAAATAAAACTGAATGAATTTTAGGTGACATATTAATTTAAATTAATCTCGTCTTAAGATTAATGAGGCACAAAACTAAAGATAAAGGATAAATTTAAAAGAGTCGGTGATGAGAAAATAAACGAGATAACAAGCAGAACTAGTTTATAAACTGTATTTTTAACTTGTTTGAGCTCAGTGGCTTTCTTGACCAACGTTTTCGTTACACAAAAATGCAGGATTTTCCATTCGAAGAACTTCAAAGGACAAGTCAACTGGAATGTATCCAATTGGCGCCACTTTGCGATGATATTTATTGGGGCATTCATTTTTGTGCAAACCATTCTCCCCAGTCGGTGACAAGAGGTAAATAAAATTTTACTGACTTTCTACTCCCAGAAATCACACTTCGGAGTGCGTCCTTCATAACTTTCGGAGACCCAATCATCCAGTCGCATGTGCAAAAGCCCTCTTCCATCGTAAGGGCATCGTAAAGACTTCAACGCGTGCAGCAAACATCCGAGCGACCAACAAGAACGTGGCAAACGACAAAAAATGGGCTTTAATAAAACTACACCGTCCAAATGAAATGTCGTTACATTGCACATTTATTGGGCCCGATTGACCCTGCCCTACGGTGGCCAGGCTCGACGAGTGACCGCTCGTTGTGGACAGCATCCACAAAACAGGACACAACACACTCGGGCATGTATAATTTATGTTCACCGCAGCAGTCGAATAAATTGATTTTCTTTCCCCACCTTCCGCTTGGCTCCAAGAACAACCGAGCCACCTTCCCTGGCGTGGCCCTTCGTTCTTTGTAGTTTTACTCACTCCATTTCGTTTCGCGTGTGTGTATTTTGCCTTTTATTTTACGTTTTATTGATGTTTTTCCTCTTTTTTCACCTTCTTTTCTCGCGTCCCATCTGGGTCGTTCCGTTTTGCAGATCGAGTTTTACTTTTTCTCGCGACGGCACAGGTCGAAGTGAAATTCCTCTGCACACCCCGTTTGGCACATCCTGTACTCTGCCTGGTCGAGAAACGTGAAAAAAGGTCAGCCGCTTAAAGGAAGCCAAGGAAAAGGATCGAAAACGCGTCCCCGAAAGTGGTGGGGAGGAATTCCAAAGATTGAATTGCTGGCTGGCGGTAGCATCTCGCATCCGGAACGACATGGCGACGGCACGGTGATAGTGGAAGGCACCCGAGTAGAGTGCAGCGTAAAGGTGGTGTCGGAACGGAAAACCATGTCACCACGGCCATGAGTCACACGACAGTATCAGCAAGCGTCATCCAGGCGGTGGGTGGTGGACCGGCCACGACGGGGACACCGTCGACCCCTGGCGGTCCGCCATCTTCCGCGGGCGCTTCCGGCGGCGTCGGATCGGGCGCGAACGGGAGCAGCACCAACCACCACTGGTCGCACGCCGGCCGGCACAGCTGGGATCCGGGCCGGATCGGCGTGGAGCATCTGGCCGGAGCGCTCAGCCCGCTCTGCATCACCGACGCCAACCACGAGATCGTGCGACCAAAGCCGAGACGGTAGGTGCCACCATTGCTCTTTCTATATGCCATGTTCAAATCGTTAGAAACCATCGTTGAGCCATTTTCTGCTCTTTCGACGCGAAAACATCGCGCTACATTGCGAATATTGGCGGTTGGCGATGTTTAAAGCGTTTGCGCCTAAAAGGTATGCAATCGACAGTACACACGTTCCTAAAGCGCTTCAAACGAAAGCTTTCAATGGTGCGGCCGGAAAAGTCAACTTAAATTTGGATTTAAAAATTCAAACACAAAAGTTTTCATAGAGGACCAAACGAAGATAGTTAGTTGAAAAAATAACGTTACTTTTAATTATACAGTTGTTGAACATCTGCTTTTATTGCCAACATTTTCGGCAAAGCAGTATGCAAAGCAAGCAACTCCGTTTTAAACACCATTTTAATCGCTTTGACATACTTTCGCTCTTCAATTATACATCCTGCATTGGTCGATATTACATGAAACTATAATATGCCTCGAATAATTGGTTGATTATAATTTGCTTCTACTTCAACGGTACATTCCCAATTCTCGACAAAGCTCCCAGCTGGACAGCTTAACTTCACTTGCTTGTTTCTGTTCTACTGTAAATGCGTAGTGCGAGCATTATCTAAAATTGGAGACTGTCTTGCTTGTAGTTTTAATAGAGGGGTATGCTAGTATCTTCGCGGACCAGTGCTACCGATAATTCACTGACCTAGAATAAGCCTTCGCAGCTGACTTTCTTAGCACGTGCTCTGCTCTGTGCGCTTATGCCTCAATTACAACGTGGTTGACACACGGAACCTGCGCGAATTTTACCTTGTTCTATATCAACGCGTGCATCGAACGCGACTGCATCGCAATAATAGCTAGTTGAGAAGAACGGTATTCTACGCGATAATTACCCGAACCGGCCCAACCACGTGGTGGAAGAAAGTAAAGCGCAATGCGTGCGCTAACTCGTCATTAACTTTCGCTTGCGTTTAAAACGTGATGCGTTGCGCGCTCGGCGACAGTTCTGTGGCCAGTTGAACTGACAGTGACAGCTGACCGGATGGATTCCCGGTGTACATTCGCAACAGAGTTCGATTGAAACGGGCCTGATGCGACCGCTAATAAAGTGTAGCTTATTTGCGCCCCCCTGCGAACTGCCGAAACCGGGTGTAATTAGTCAACCGAAAACCATGCACCAAAGTTATGACAGTTTCCCATCGGGCTTTCACTCGGTATTACACTGGCAGGCGCGCTGCGTGCAAATTGTGTCTGCCCATTACACCGGGGTTTCTAAAGCTCGAAGAAATGCTGACTCGCTATTCAACTGTCAGCTTGGCTCAACAAACTAAGCTTTTTCTGCTAATTAGTGATAAAAGATGCTGCACCGCTCTTTTCCCTTAGCCAAAGATCATCGCATAGGAGAAAGAAAATCTTTAACAACCGAATGGCAGGTATTGTACCACCTGGCAGCGGAACAATTATGAGATCCACGGGAGCAGTCAAAGCATGACGCGCCCGTATTTCACTTTCGATTTTATTCAAACTTCTACCCGTAACGACGCTATCATCATTTGGCGTCGGGAAAAATTGTTTCGTGAATTTTCCATCCCGGTTTCTGCTTGTTTCAGTTTTGGGAAAAATGCCAACACGATGGTGTATGCTGGGAACCGTGGGCGCATTTGTTTCACTCCAAAGTTGTATAACGGATGTGCTTTCTCTTTCCGGCTGCAAGGGGCGCTTGAAAGAACACAATTTTCGTAGGATTATGTTGTGGTTTGATAACTGCTGTTGTGGTTAAGGCATGAGTTATCTTACGCCTTGTGATTTAGATTATCTAGAAACCACCAGACGTCGCAGAATAATTTCGAATGCGCTGAATTAAGCACACATCAACCGATCACGGCCTTAATTGTGTATGTCACCAAGCAAGCTGATTTCATGTTTATGCATTCTTGTCCAAAATTACCTCACCGAACATTAACCACTCAATACGATGACTTCTGGCACATTTCACCCATTAATAATGAATGAATTTTCTCTAAACCCGTCTGATGTTGACTTAATGGCGCCCGTAGATCGTTACAAAAGTGCTCGATCCAGTGAGAACGCACCGAAGGCGGCGGCGTGGTAATTACCAGAACAACTGCGATCATGATTAATGGAGCATTCTTCGCGCAGAAGAAATGGGTCAGTGCTGTCGTTATTCGTCGGGAAGCTGTAGATGATTGTTTTATGGCACTTTTAGGGTCGTGTAGCGATGCTTAAGTCATCATTTTTAAAAAGGGTTAGAATAATGGGCGCCCCGTTCGGAAGGGAATGTCGTGTTCGTTAACCAACGGTTTGTTTAGTCCTACACCAAGGTGAAAAAGGCCATAAAACGTTTTGTTACAATGTGTTGTAATGGCGAACGATTTTTCCTAGAATAGAATTGTTGAATGTTGTATCTTTAGAATTATTATAACGTTTTAAAATTTCATAGTTTACTTTATTGCGAGGTTTGTTTGCATATTTTTTTAGTTTTATTCTAAAGATACAGGTTTCTTATAAAGAGATAAATATCGTTTGGTATTGTAGAATTATATTATTTATTTATTAGTTTATATCCTCTTTATCAACAGTTATCGTATAATTGATTATTGATTTGTTTTATAACGTTGTTTCTCTTATATCCAGTGAAAGTTTAATGAAATATCAGTATAAATAAAACCTTGCAATTAAAGGTATTATTAGACGAGGACTTTAACTATCATCTTAGCTCAGTCTTTTACTGTCAAATCGCGTTTGACAGAAAGATTCCCTCCTCAAGAACGAAACCTAGCTTGGCTGACTTCTTTTTGCTCTGGTCTAGAAGTTTTGTTTCAAAGTGACGATCTGTTTGCTTTTTGCAGTGTTAGTTGAAACTCATTTTGTTTTGTTACTCTGCGTTGAAAAATATGCTAAAATCAAACGTGGAAATGATCAAATAACTGCAAAACCCGTTTGGTAGAACATTGCTTTATTACACGAGTGGGTGGAATTTTTATGTGAAACACCTTGCCAGAGCCTAGCCTAGTTTCTAAAATTCTGGACAAAGAAGACATTCAAAGTCCTCGTCTAATAAGGGTATAAATAAATAACATTGTACTTTAATATTTTACGACTTCGAAATGCGAATCAAATTTTTCATATTAATGAACAATCAATAAAATTGATCGATTCTCTATAGTTTTTAAATGGAGATGATTTAATTTTTATTATCGAGGAAACAATGAGAGTTCAGTACTTTTTATAATGGAAGCAATAACTAATGAACCAGAAGCTTTTTCGTCAAAATCAAAATGTTTCACAATGACATAAAATGATGCTCGACGGGAGCATAACGCACCGTGTAATTTGTTGTTCGGAAATATTAAAAGGTTAAGCAACTAAAAGTCAAACATCCGTAACGTTTCGCACACATTTTTGGATCCGGTTCGCCGTCTTTGCTGCAAAAGAATGGGGTTTCTTTCTTATGTAGCTAGTTAAAGAAAGAAAAACAAAGATGAAAAAATGGAAAACATTGCCATTCACCGCCAAACAAGCTACCCATTTCATGGTCTTTTTAATGGATAATTTTGTTTACCGGTATGGAAGAAAAAAAACTTATGCTACGAAAAAATGCATTGGCAAAACAACATCCAAAGTTCGCCCATCGTTCCGGCGTTACATCACGGTGGGGAAAAATTGGAATTCTTCCCTCCGGGTGGCGCCCGCAAACACGAACGCATAGGTACATCTTTGTAAAGCACAACACTAATTTAGTCTTTCCCCGGCTAAGTGGGAGGGAATGAATGGTGGAGTTTTTGCCAGAGCTTCCCGCGATCACCGGCCAGGATAGCTCGGGAAAGTGAGAAAGTGTGGGAGTTTTTGTGCCGGGGAAGTTTTCGGCCGGGTGAAAAGCAAACCCACCCCCGTGCAATCTGCGCGATCCGATCCGAACCCGGCGAAACCAATGCAGCATAAACAAAACCCGTGAAAAAACGGCCCAACACTGACGTCTCAACAAATAAAGTAAATTTTCACGCCAATAGTGAAGCCACTCCCAAGCTCTGCGGTAACTGCCGGGTCACGTCATGTGCTGCTGACTTTCCACCGGCCTCGGAGTATTTTCCCGACCATCTCGGTGATAAGCGATGAAATTGGAGGAGCCGCTGTCGCTTCATAATCGGTTGCCTTTGCTCGTTCCATTGTTGCACTTGCACTCCCGGCGCGAGTCGCGGAGTGTGATCTTTGAGGAACTTTCTTGCGACGTCAGGGGTACCTTTGGTGCGCCCTTGAGCCTTACGCAACCACATCGGGTGAAATGGTGCGCGTGGGAAATTGCGCTTCACTGACGGGAAAACAAATTTCATCTCGCACTCGAATGGCAGGCGAAGGAAGTTGCTACGATTGTGATCTACATTATCACACCCTCGGGAGCGGCGAGGAAGTTTGCAAACACTTGCGATCGAGTAAATCCTCCTGGTGGATTTCTTTCAACCCTCACCATTTCCCATTCATCACAGGTTCCCCCTTCACAACATTTTTCATGCGTTTGCTTTGTGCGGTGGGCGGTAATTTTTCGCGGAAGAGGATTTCCCTGCAAATAACACATTTTGGTGCTGTTTTTGATCCCACTTCGGTCCCTTTCACTCTCACTTTTCCTTGGCTCTAGCTCCACGACCACGTGCTCTAGTTGTACGATGTTTTTTTTTAACTACCCTGAACATCAAACAACTATTTTGCATTTCCTACCATTTAATTTCCCCTTCCAAGCTTCCATACTCGCCGAAGGGCACGGCGTAGAGAACGCGTTGCTTTTGGGCTAATGGAGTTGTTTTTCCCTTTTTGCACAGTTTTCCTCCTAGTGTTGACGGTGCGTGAAGTGCGTTTTCCTTTTCATTTCCAAGTGCAAGATCTTCCCTTTCCTAGCTTTCTTCTTCCACCGTTTGGATTGAATCGGAAATTGTCGGCACCGCGTTTCATGCTTGTTTTATGTTGTCTTATTTGTTTGTCTTCTTTGCTTTAGTTAGCTTTACTTCCTTAGTATGGCGTTGAATTGAAGGAATTGTTTTTGTTTCATTCCGTTCCGGTCCACCTTCAGTTGGCATAAGAAAGGCGTTCAATTAGCGAGTACCCAAACGTCGTACTTTTCCACGGGCCTGTCCGGTCCCTTCCCTTCCTTCGTTTGATATTAAGAGAAAAACGCTTCATTTACATACGCATCATTAGTTGGACAGATTATGATTTATTTTATTTCTTTTTGCTCGATTTTTTCCAGTCCCAAAAACGTCAATGTTTGGAGGTTTAGCTTGTTTCTATTTCGGTTCAGATTTGTTTATTTTAACGGTGTGAGAACATGATACGACCATTTGTGTTTATACGTCTCTAAGAATGGTCCGATGAGACGAAACTATAATTAAACTTACCTTTTGATCAATATTTGAAAGTAATCACATCTGTTTTGGGGAAAGTATCAACAGCTTTCACTAAGAATTGACATTTCACTTTCATATTTGTATTTTGCATAAATTGTTTCGTTTGAAATCTTTGAGGGGAAAATTTATTAGCTGACTTTTGTTTGTACTTCATATTTATTTTGTAAAATGGTTATTGATACACCATATTGTACTTCTCATCTGATTGAATCTCTAAATAGATTTGTTGGCTTTGATGTTGAATAATATTGCTAAAATATGGGGGTGCCTATGGCGCAGCGGTAGCGCAAGAAAACACCACGCCATAGGTGTGGGATCGAATCCCGAGTATGGCACCCCCCGGTATTACGAACGGCTGACCACCGATCTAATAATATACCGTCTATCGGTCACAGTAACTCTCTTCGGAGAGAGGCCTTGTCCCAGTTGGGGATGTTGAGCCACATAAGAAGAAGAAGAATATTGCTAAAAAATGCCTCGAAAATCATACCATGCAACGGAATCCACAAAATAAAACCCGTTAAATCATCAAACTTTTTAGACAAATCATCGCAAACCGGTCGTGAGAACCCTTAGCTTAACTTACACTCGCGTTAGTTTGGTTTGCGATTTCTCAAAACCTCGAAGTCTCGAACAATGCCAACATGCCATAACCCAATCACAGTCATCTTCCATCAGCAAATTCATACGCATTGCTGTTTAGAAGGTTACGGGCCGAAAAAAACGTCACCTGTTTCTTATCTAATCATGTTCACGACACCCTCTATCTGAAGGAAAAGTTCGCTGACAAAGGGGGAAATGATCGAGAACACGGTCCAGGAAATAACGCTGCCGTGATCCCCGAATGAATCGCCATCGTGTTTCGTAATAACAGACTCCAAGTGAAACTTTCCTTCGCTTGCAAACAATAGACACCTAACCTCTAACTATGGCTCCGTTCGGGGGTGTTTGCTTAGCGTAAAGTTGACGTTGGCTCCATGACGATAGCACCTCGGAATTTTCTTTCTTAGAGTAGCACGGATCATCAAGCTCCGGACGATCCCGACCGGCACCGGCTTTCCACGAAACTCTCAAACGTGGGCTCTAAGTTGTAGATTAATTCGTAATATCAGCACGGAAAAATCTCCGTTTCCGCTGCAGCCGGCTCGGTCTTAGATGGCGATTTGATAACCGAATGGGCGACTCACGCGAGCCGAAAGATTTCGCTAACGAATAGGAAGGAAACCCGCGCGAGGCGTTCGGAGCAAAGGGGTAAAACACCCAGCTGGGTGCTCGCCATTAGATGATAGTGATTAGAGCAGGGTGGCGGGGATGAAGTCGACAGTGCGGGGGTGAAAATGAAGATGCTGCTGCTGCTGCACAAAGCTGACGGAATTTACGCCCTCCCGGATGCCGGCATGAGGTACGTTTGTGAGAAGAATGTGGCCAAATTCTCCCATCCTTCCGAGTGCAATGGTGGGCATTTCTTTTTTCCCTTGCATTTCCTTCCCTCAGTGATTTCGCTACCTCACATAGGGTCTCAGCCGGAGGGAAACAATGGATACGAAAAGCACCCCGTGGCGAAGCTTTCCAGCAATCGGCACCATCGGAAACTCGGCGGATTCAAAATGAAGCCCAAGTCGCCCGAGCTCAAGTAACTGCGTTTTCCCGGCACTTAATTGGTGCGTTTAGGATTGAGACAATGTTGGACTTGGTGCTGTGTGTGATTGCTTTATGTCTTCTGCTCTTTTGCCGCTGCGTACTGAGGAAATGCAAACCAGAGAAAAGTAGCTTCCTCGCTTTCTTTGTGCAAATCGCACATACGATTGTGAATGAGTCGTAGGGAAATTGTTTCTCATCCATATTTGCTGAGTAGAGGAAACAGCAGCATGCAAACAAAAAACACCTCAAAGAGTGGTAGAAACAGTCACTCCCATCTTATCGGTGCATCGGGTTACGTTTCTACAGCTGTGGTTGACAATTACCATCACTTCTGCTTGTGTCTGTATGATCATTTGCATCTCCGTTACTAATTGATCGTTGACGGGTTCATCACTGCTCATGCCGACTGTTGACGTTTATCATTAGTTTGGTATCGGAATGAAGTGTCGTTGCTAACACCGGTTATCGAGATGCACCGGAAGTAAATGTCAGCAATTGCAGAAACAATTGCTTTGAGAGATATCTCAGAAGATGTCAACTAGCAACTGTAATTTTCTAGTCTACAAAAGAAGATATACTGAATGCTTCTAGCATTTGATTAATTCTGCGTTACAAGCGAATATTTGTATGTTCTTTACTGGTTTATGTTGATGAATTGCTCACTCTTAGATTTGTTTTAAGAAAATGAATCCTTTTTTTAAAAGAAAAAAAACTCGGGTTCTTTCATTGAAATCCTGCTCTTCAAATCAAACAAGATTTATTGTTAATTGCTAACGCAGCTCTTTACAGAAAAATTCAATTCTATAATAGAGCCTATTCTGAAGTAGTAATTTGTACAAACAATGAGAGCGTGTTAATACACTGTCAAATAATTGAAAACTTGCCTTGCTGGTATTTGACAACATTTTCACTCACACCTACTTTACTTAACTGATACGCTAAAGCTGTCTGGTTGCATTTTCCATCGATTGTTAATTTTTAATCATCTTTTTTGACCTTTTGCTTCATAAGCGCTATGAACTAGTCTGAAGTAATGTAATATGTGCTCCGTCACAATAGTTTAATAAATCCTCGACGGCGTGAGTTCGAATCCCATCCGAGACCGGGCCCTCCCCTGTACGAGAGGAGTGACTATCCACGTACATAAGGGAAAAAGTCTTGTAAGCCCTTCAGGGGGCAGGCATGACCAAGAGGTCGTTACGCCAAGAAGAAGAAGAAGAAGAAGAACAGAGAATAATCATTTTAAATTATCTTTCAAGTTGCTTTGTTTTTAAGAAGCAAGAAGTGAAAATTTAATCTATTTTATGGATTGGATCAAATAAATTATCAAAAATATAAGAACATTTTTAGAATGATTTCAATAATTAAGGTGTTTTGTAATTTGACAAGCAATTGCGGGACATAGAACAATTTTTATGAATTTTGATGTTTTTTAGGTCATGCAAAACCAAACATTTACCTTTTATACCTCTGTCTTGAAAACACTATCTGAAAGCCTTTTTTTACGAAACGTTGTCACCTTAACAGGTGCTGTTGAAGCGAGTCCGAATTAACAGGTCCGAGCTATCTTCAACCGGTATTACGAACGGCTGACCACCGATCTATGATATTACCGTCTTTCGGTCACAGTAACTCTCTACGAAGAGACGCCTTGTCTCGCTAGGGGATGTTGTGCCACATAATAAGAAGCTATCTTCAACATCATAAGAAACATATTTTTTGTTGTCTGCTACAGTTGAATTATTGCATTATTCTTGTCATATGGCAAATTAGTTATTCAGTGTCAAAGATTTCATGGTTTCTGGAATAATGACATCTCTTTAATCTTGGCATGCTTTTTTTCAAACACAGATATGGTGTTTGAAAAAAACACATATTTTTTCAAACACAGATATGGTGTTTGGTTTTAAAAAGTGTAAAAAATAACAAAAAATCAACCACATCGAAGGCAAAAAGAGAATAAGATCGATTGAGTTTTTCCAAATTCAAAACCATTGGTGATAGCGATGTAACACCTTGCTGCAGACTGCGGATATCATAAGACACGGTAGCCAATCATCTTTGCTCCGTAGCGGCCCAGTATCTCTGCTACATTTCCACGGCGTGTCATTATCCCTTCCCCTTCCCGGCTGGCGTTCGGTACACCGTCATGCCAAGGGTTAATTGCATTCGGCATAATCCACCACTTTGGAAGACAATTTTAACGCGGCCCTAGCAAAGATTCCGTGGCGTCGGCGCGTGCACGTGGCAACAGATCGTGCTCCACAATCGCCGGAGCATAATACGTTTATTACGCCCAGATCCACATATCGAGCGATCCGCAGAGTTTTGAGCATGCGTACACACTTGTCTCGCGCACCTCGGGTGCGTAATACGTTTCATTTTCCTTCTCGAAGCAGCTCTCGAGTCGTCGTCGGTCCATTACGAAACCGGACTCTCTTTTCCAGCCCATTGGTTGATCATCGGGCGAACATTTCTGCCACCGAGGAGGTGTTCGTAACTCCGGCCGTTGTGGCCATCCACTTCGCAGAGGGTCAGCCGGTGGACAGCGCCAAAGATCTTCACCTGGCGACCTGAACCTATGCGGTCGATAATTGTCATTCTTCCATTCCGTTTCGGCGAGCTGGAATGTCGGCCTGGCGTTCCGAAGCCGTCACGTTGCATTTCACGCTCGCGCTTCGCTTTAATTGTCGACTTGATGGGGGTTTGTGAAAAACTTCTGCGAGACTTGCACGTCGATTCGGTGACGATGTAGAAAATTACTCCATCTCGAACGTGCGGTTCCTTCTGGCCACCGGTCGTGTGTACATCGCTCTTGAGCATTTATTTTTCCCAACCATCTCCGCATGCGATCGATTGAGAGCAATTTCTCAATAAACGATCTGCAAATTGTCGGCTTTCTTGACCATTTTTTTCTCCCCCCGTCAGACATCGTGGAGTGGATTAACGCGAAAATTGGTAATCGATTGGAAATATGGGCCAAATTTATTGAAAACAAACTTATTTTCCTTTTTTTGTTGTTGTGATGTACAGAAAACAGATTGCCGTTAATCATCCCCACAGAAAGCAGGAAACATTGACCTGCGATATGTTATTGGCGCACAAATATGCTCCGCACACGGTTACATTTTTATGCAAATTCATAGTCCAATCGATGGCGTCTAATGGTTGGCGGCGGCGCGTTAAAAATCGTGAGCTAGATCAATTTGCATTTGCATTTCTATTAAATACGGACACGATCGAACTCTTTCCCCGGTTTGCTTTGCTATCCGATCGGATCCCTTCTTCACGATTTAATCGCGCCCTTGCGTTGTGTGTACAATTTGTGATTATGCTTACCACTATCGAAACCGTTCCGAAGTCACCGAGCCAAGTTCAGCCCAAGTGCGTTGTTACCTTTTCGGCACGCAATCCTTCCAGCGAATGGTGGTGGTGGTCAATATGAAGATATAAATCTAAACGGCGACGGATCGATCGGGAGAAAAGCACAAATCATGCTCTTTGTGTGGTGGCCCTCGAATGTCGCGTGCACTCTTTCTGAATCGATTTATTCATTTCACTGGTCGAGCACTGTGCAAATCTGAAAACGCGTGGCAATAAATAAAAATGGCGGAGTATGCTCATTCAATTGGGGGAAATATTGTTCGCATGAACGCCAAAGCACGCCGTGTGCGTTGTAGGTGAGCTTATCTGATCGTTCGATCTCGGGACAACTGGTGTCGGTTGGATCGTGAGTAATTTTGGAAATCTAAAAATGTATCGCCTGGTGTGGTTCATGTCTTTATTTGAAGATCCCAGTGCAAGAAAACTCTATTTCCTTTTTTCTTTCTTCATATTGCCCCGGAATTGGTCTGACCTCGCTGTGGTGCTGTGATTCGGTAATGGTGTTTGTCAGCAATTGATTCCGCTGCTTGCCTTATCTAATGCGTCAACACCTTGTGCCCGATGTTGTTGTAGGCGATGTCGGATGATCAGCCGTTGGTCTGAGGATACTACAAATTAAATCTAATTACCTTCACCATAAAGCTTTCCGCCGTGGTGCTGCCGATACCGTGCCAAGGTGTTAGGTAATTACAACTAGACACGCGGCAACGGCGCGAGGAAATACCGTCTACCATAATGTTTTTTTTTTTTCGTTTTCCTATCTGTTTGTGGTATAAATCAGTTCACTGATATAAAACTCCTTTATTGTGTTTACGTTGAAATGTTATAAAATTGATTGACGAAGAAAACAGAAATTAGAAACCTGTGTCTTGTAAAAGAGGCATTAGAAAGTTAAAATATCTAACTTTATTTCTGCAAAGCAGGGGATCCTTTTTGGAAAGTAAATTTAATTAAATGAATTTATTTTCATCTTCCAGCTTTGAGTTCATTTTCCCTTCGAGTTTGAATATAAAGCAAACCAATAAATAATACTATTTTTTTTTAGTTTTCCTCATTGCGTTGCGTTGCGAAAAAGAAAATAATTCAAGATAGTACAACCGACAACTATAACTCACCTCCTAACCTAACTGGCGCATGCCAGGGAAAAAGGAAAACCTCCCACCGCCCAAGCAAGAAAGTAGTACACATTTTTGTAAATTGTTAATTGCAAACCGAAGAGATTTGGCATTTCCCCATTATCAGGATTTCCCCACGAAAACAACATGCATTTTCCATGCGTTGCAAACTGCGGAAACACGAGCACACATTGTTGCGCACCTCAAGCGCGACGGTTTCCGATAAATTTGTCCAAACTGCAAGCAGATACAGGCGAGCGGACAGAGCATTTGATTAGACGTTAGGTAGGAGGATTTTGGCCATATTGTTTTCGCTTCAAGGATATTTCAACCACTTTTAATCGGCAATTTCGCTTCGGTCGCTTCGAGGTAGGCGTCAGTTTTGGTTCGATGTACGACAAGAAAGTTGGCAGCTCAACTTGCATTTGTGTGCTTCCAACAAGTTCCACGCACTCGCAGTACATTCTCTTTGTAGCAAATCGTTGCCGGCGATTTGGTAAAAATCGCAACACACACACTCTCTCTCCATGTTGCTTAAGGTGAAAGAGTTCGCGGGGCGACGTTCACGAGTTAATTAATTAACTTTTTAATATCTTCAACTTTTCTCTTCTGTCTAAAACGAAAAAAAACAACACTCGGTTTGAAGCCAATGCACCGAGACAATAGTGAACTGTGAACCGAGGCGAAACAATAGTGGGACGCCGCTGGTAGTGTTGCGTGTCATCGGGACGAACCCCGCGCGGATGTCGCGGGAACTAATGTAACTCATATTTTCAATTTTCTTCCCTCATTTCTGTTTTCTTTCCCGTCTCGTCGAGAAAACTCTGCAGAAAGTTCACTTTCATCGCTGGTTCGAAGCGGGTGGTACGATAGAAAAATAAAACCTTCCCAATTCCACCTGAAGGCGGAGAAACTGAATCAAACATTGCGTCGGCACTAACTAGCGGATAATTACGTTCGATCTGAGACGAAGCCCGAACGTCGGCGGAACACAATTTGTTCGCTAGTGGAAAGCCATCTTCAGAAGTTCACGAGTTCAATGAAACTAGGCGTCTCTGTGGTTGGTGTTCATGATGGGCTTTTTTAGTAATACTTCTCTCCATCATAACTCGTTCTTGCGGGAACACACCCCAAAAGGTTCTATCGCCCTAGCGGTTGTTTTATGATCGTTAACCCATCAAAACGGGGGTCCGCCCGTTAGATCGGCGATATTTGCGCAAAGAAACCGTCCGGGTTGACCCCCTGCTGGATTGAAAAATGAAACCTGCTGAGCAACGGGTTTTCCATCTTTTTTGGCACTGTGCGACTATTTTTTCCTCCATTCTGTCAAAGCTTTACTGTCGAACGTCCGCTTTAAGGTAATAAAACACATTACAATAAGCTTCTAGTGGCCTCAAGTTTCCATAGCAGTAAACCCGCGAAGCCCCGGGAAATAGTTCTGTACGATTCTTCAGTATTACAACGTTGATGTCTCTTCCTCAGGGTTATGTTTTTTTATGTTTTATGTCCAGTTTTTCATTGCTCCCTAAATTTAAGTGCTTTCCGGAAAATGTTTTAATAATTTAACGGCTCTTATATGTCATGGGAAAACGTTTATAGAGTGAAAAAGTTTCCTAAAGATGCTCGTTAAAATGGGTTTTTCTTTTTTCTTTGATGGTTTCTAAGTTGTGAGCCTTTATTCATCTTTTTTATGTATTGTAGACCGCATACTCATTGGGAAATTAACATCTTAGAGTATTTGCATCCCTTTCGCAGATTGTTTTCACTTTCAAATGTTTTCTCTTTGTAGACAAAGATATTGTATCCTTTCGTAAAGTAAAGTGGGTAATCTTCTATCTATTATGTCTGTGCTTGAATCATCTTCAATGTTTTTTGGAGAACCCTAAGAAAGATCTTCTATTTGGCACTTTCTGCTTTCTCACAGCAGACATTTGGCATACTTTCTTATCCTAGCGCCAATCAGTAGAAACATTTGCGGTGTCATTACAATCTTATGCAATCTGGAAACCAACAAGGGCAGTGCCGTCTGACCAACCTCTATTTCAAATAGGTGACATATCCAGGTGCTGGGAAAACTTTTCAAAGACGCCTTCTCTCCTGACAGAGCAATTCTTGTGATATTTGTGATTACGCCGGTACGATTGTGCATTAGCAATTTTCTCCGGAAGTCCGAAATTCCGTTAATGATGCAACAATGGGGCGCCTGAGCCCGGGAGCAGCCGGTGTGTTTGAGAATTTTTTCGGGGGTTCCGGGAAAGCGGCGGGTGGCTGGGAAAAGCGGCCAGCAAAAGCCGTCGACAAAACACATTTGCCCTGCCATCGCACCCCTCCCGAACTAGATTCCAATTATTCTAACGGGGACCGCTTTCGTAGGACGGCGGATGGCCTGGTTTTCCTCCCGGGGTTTTTCGCGGGTGGTTTTCCATTTTTTTTTCTTTCCTTCCAGAAAGGTTTTGTGTGCAGGGATTTGGGAGAGTTACGCGCTTCCGGGTGTCGGTCGGACAGCGTTCATCAGCCGGGCGAGATCTTGAGCGTCGGGAAGGAAAAATAGGTTAATCAGTAATTACCGATGATGAAACCGGGCTGTGATTGATGAGGGTCGCCGCTGAAGAGCTGCCCGTAGGGGGAAAAGATGGAAAAAAGGGCTCGGACCAGTACAGACCCGCGTCTCGGGTGACGATTATCGTCGGCGCAATGATGTAATGATTGGTCCGAGGATGAGTTTTGATGGCTCAAATCTGGAGCAATCCATTGGTCGCAGATCATCATTCCAATAATCATTCCAGTGTGGCGTAGATTTAGTTTTCTTCCCAAAAAAATCTCTTTCTTTCTGGAACAGAAAACAATCGGTTATAAATCACTTTATTTTGCGTGCTAAGATTATTTTTAAAATTTTTAAAAATTATAAATAAAATCCTTTTAAATTGAAATGCATGTAGAATCATTTTACTTTCTTCCAAACTGAAATACGATGGCTTAAAATATTTACAGGAGTACAACCCAAGCAGCTAATTTCCATCAGTAGGAAAATAGACCCACCATCGATTTGTTTTGCGTTCACCCCCCTTAAAACCTATCCACTTTCATCCGCCTATTGAGACATCATAAATTGAGGTAAATCCTCCAATGCGTCGCTAGCACCACGTACTTTCCATCCCCCCTGCCAACCGTCCCTAGTTTGCAGTGCGGCTCATTCGTTTGCCATCGTTTAGTAACGCTAATGGAGCCAAAGCAAATTTCATGCAATGAAAGTAAAATAAAAGCACTTGCACATGCGTTGGAAAAATGCTCTTTCCTACCAGCGCACGCTTGCCAAACCCGCAAAACGTGGGCATGAAAATGCTTGGAAATGTAAATACGCGAAAGTGGCATCGGCTCCGGAGAGCATCATCGGTTGGCCCAATAGGGTAGCAATTAGCAATCTTCGGGTTAAAGTTCCCCCGACGCCGGCGAAAACGGCCAGCTCAAAACAAGCCATCATATTTATGCTGCTTTTAGATGCAAATAGAAAAAAATATGGGAAGCCTTTCGATGCTCGATCTCCATATGTAACCGATCGGCGCGCATGCTCTCACCGTCAGGGAGATCTTTAAATTCATCGCAAGCTCACTGTGGGCTGAGTGAGGGTGAGAAACTCCCTCCACACCCATTCGAATTGGGGGGTTGGTTGGGAAAAGCCACCAGCGGGATTTCCACCCCAAAGCAAAGGGAAAAGTTTGAAGAGCGAACGATCCTCTCACCCCTGAGAAGAAATAGAGAGAAGACAAAAAAAGCCGCAAGCAGTCCGCACGTACCAAAGCCAACACACCGAGAGCATAAAACAAACAAAACAAGTAATAAGCCCGCGGCGGCGGTGGCAGCCAATTTATTACAATTTCACCCTTATTCCAGTTCGGTTGTGGCCTCGGACGTGGTTAGACGTGCAACGGTTCGTCGCTTGCTGCGGCTTCAAGTCTTTTCGCGTACTTTTGGTGGCTGCGTACTTTTCGGTGGACAAATTTGAACACAGTGAAGTGCTTGGTGCGTATGGGGATGTTTGATGGCATATAGAGTCATCTCGTTGATCGAATTGAAACGTTAAAAATGTGACGAAAGTGTCAAAACACGATTGAGTGTTACTTTTCTTGCCTTACATCACACCGCGATCAAGGACGGAAAGAGCCGGACAGGAAACGTCGCCGAACTTCGGGCCCGAGGTTTATCTCGTAAACTGTCAAACGCACAAAAGAAAACCCAATCGATCTCCCCGTCGAAGATCGCACACTTCCTGCGGATGCTACGGTGATCGATGTTGCGCGCGATCGATGTTCTTCCTTCTCTCGCTCCGTTCGCGTTCCGATAAGACGGCTCCGACCGGTGGCGATCGACCACGCCGGCGATGTGTTACGTGATACTTCAACATAGTGGTCCGCGCCATAATAGTGCGCTGTAATATGCCCTCCTCCTATATCGATCGCTGATGCTGGGTGGCATGAATGATAATTACGAGTGTTACAGCGTCTAAATCGGCGAGGTGGTTCGAGGAAAGAAGGTGCCGAAGTGGGGGATCAAATTTTTTAATCACCGCGTGGTGGTTCGTCTAATCCAGCCCGTACCTTTGTGCCTCCGTTGGAATCAGGTGTGATCCAAGCGCAGACCCAGGTGTGACCAAAGTGGAACAAAATGATAGAAAAATCAGTGCCTTTGAAATGAGATTTTCATTTCAGCGCGAGTGAGAGTGAGGTGAAGAAATGTAGAGCAAGAAACAAAGCAAAAAACGAAACAACAACGACGAAATAATCGAACGATATCGGTACGATATTGCTAGTCTTTTGAAGAACATAAAACACCCTCGTCGTACGATCGAATAGCGCGATGCAAAAGAACCATATCGAAGCGAAAGAAATCGAAACTTCAAAAGGCTCCGATCCCGTAATATGCCCTTAGGTGTAGGTTGGCCTGGAAGGAAAAAGTTGCCTCCCAAAAGCAGACACCTACCGGTGTCCTAATAGAGGAAGGAGTGAAGTTTGTGCCTGCCTGGGCGTGAATCGCCGGTATGTTGATGTTTTCGGGGTGGTGTCTCTTATTAGGAACCGTGTTGAACGTTCGATCGCCGTTCGAGTGTTGTTTGTAAACTAACAGATATCGTACTGGGAGAATATGTTCGACAAGCAATGCTCCCCTAGCACAATTTAATGCGTCTATTGAAGTCAACGACACGAAAGGGCGATACCCAAAAGCTTACGTTACCGATTAGGCCGATATCGAACTGAGTGTCAGGGAGTTGGGTGGGAGTTACAAACGCTCGTTCCACGCAGTGTCACATCGAACGTGCTCGAGGTTACATCGCCCAGACGACCCACGTTGCAGCATAATCTACACCTCGGCAGGGGACGGAAGGACTTAATTGAAGAACTTACGTATAGCTTCCTACCTTTCTTCGAAACGAGAGTATCAAACCCTGAAGGTGTTTCGATCGATCAACTGCTGGAGGTCGTTGGCAGACGGTTTCCGTCGCGAAAGACGCTTGCAGACTTCAGCAATCCCTGTTTGATTGAAGCATAATGAGTGTTGACTGAAGTGTTAACGTGCCGCGCACCCAAAGGTTGATGTGATCCGTGATCGGTTGGAATTAAGAAGACAGCGTTCGGCGAACGGTTGCCAATTAGTTTGGCGTTCGAAATACCACAAACCCGGGCCCCCGTATGTTCTAACCGTTCGTTTGGGGTACTCGCCGCCGTTCGCTGTTCTTGCCAACGTTAACGCTTGTGTGCTTCCAGAATACCTACATGTGACGTGAAGAGTGACGAAAAGCGCAACCAAACCGTAGCGAAAACGGTTCGTCAACCGTGAATTTGGAAAACAGAACGAAAGTGAACGTAACGAGATACGTCCAATGTGGCATCGGATGTCACCGGAGGTGGTTCCTTACCGGCGACTGGTGTAGTGCAAAGTGTGCAGTGCGTTTGTCGATCAGTTCTCCCAAGGGAGCATCGGTCGGTAACGCTGTCAACTTCGAAGCGGAGCGTACCAGAACGGTTCTACAAATCTACAGAACGTAGCGGGTTAATTGGATTCCGCTAAGCATCAGCGGCTCGGTTTGTGCGGGATCTCGACAAGGTCTTCCAACGGATGTGTGTGTATTTGATGGTGCGTCATCCAGCGATACTTTGGACGGAGTGGAAATCGCACCGCCATGGCAACGAAACAATACGATGAGGGAATGAACCGATATTTGAAGTAAAACTGTATAAATTGAGGACTTTTTTACTTCTCCTAGAGGTTGGTCAGTTAGAGAGCCATTAATTATCCTATCTCCTAGATTCAAAGGAGTATTTTAAATATTCCATATTGAGATATGAATGAGAGTACAAAACGAAAATACTTAATCAAACAAACATCTGATTAGCAGGAAGCGCTACATTTTATCTCCGACAGAATCCCGTTGCTGTATTCAATCATCGAACGCTTTTTAATCTCCCAAATCTATGCCAATGTGTTATGCATTTCATAACACCCTAACCACCCGACCGAAGTGTTCATTCGCTATGCCAAACAAATAGATGATTTATTATCTGATTTGTGCTCGTTATCTCCGATTGGATAATACGATAATCGGCCGCAACATTTCCGGACACTGAACCTCCACCAACGCCAAAAAGGAACGGGGGAGGTTTGTTGACTGTTATGCTTCAGTATATTCGGTTTTGTTTTGCACTCGCCCGGGTGGTCGTGTTCGGTTGGCTAATCAATAAAATCCAGACGGACATATTGCCGCTCTGGGCCGCTAATAAGCGCTATAAAAATGGCGAACAGTGGAACGCCCCGTGGCGAAGTAATGGACCATCTGTTGCGAATGCGAACGGAGGTGATGGTGGTGGGAGGTGCCCGTGTTTCGAGCCCGCGAAATTTTGCCAGTAAAGTTAAATTGGCCAGGTGCGGGAGTTTGCGGTGTTCTTCAGCCGCCTGTTTTAAAACCCGTTCGACGGTCTGCCCCTCGGTATCTGCCGTATGGAACCAATCAACTCGATAAATTGCTTTGCTAATTTGACAAAAACAGTTGTCTATCGTAGTCTATCATAGACAAAGTAGCAGCAGAGTCGTGGATCGTGTTGATCCTCGTTTTCTGTCCTATCGCCCCTATCACGAGTTTGAGTTCATTCTCAGTCCCTGTTCGGTGGAGATGTCAGATTTATTGGGCATGATTGAGCAACAAGCAGCTGATACCGTATAATTCCATCCAAAAACAAGCAAATCAATAAAAAAGGCCACTCTAGAAAGACTCTCGGAAGGGCATGGAGATACCGTGGGATGCCGAATACCCGAGCTAACGGGTGAATTGGAAAATTGTACATGCCTCCAATTAGGTGTAACAAAAAGCGTATAATTTCCACCCTCTCGTGCCATTCGATTTGGCGGTTCCAGACCAAAGTGTGCCACAATGCCACACTCCTACAACAGTCCCTTCGATCAGTTATTACTCAATCCACGGTTGGTCATGGAGCGGGAATTACCGTTTGACGTGCCGCTGATCATAGTCCACAATGTGTGTAGAGGGTCGCAACTCGTGGCCTTCGCCTTTTTTTGTCGAAACTATTGCTACAACTCATGGTACATTCAAATACTTGCTCATTCTAGGATCATCACAACTTGCCGTATCATCTTCAGAGTGCCATCAATGTATTCGGAATGACGGCGACGCGATACCGGTCTTCCTACCATCGTGAACCATCTGTTTGCCATAAATCTAGTCTCACTTTTTTAAAGAGCTTGTACCTCCAAACAACTAGGGCACAAGATCAGACGTAACGGCATTCAATAGCGTATAATCATTGATTGCTCACTGAACATTCCTTGCTTCAAAAGCATAGAGCTGATGTGTACGATTTGCTACCGCGTTACTCCAGCCCATCCTATGGTCGAGATGACGATGTTTTATGTCGTATGGAAACCATTGGTACTTGCAAATATGTACTTAGGGTACGATCATCAACTACTCGAGTACTCAAAGTTGGTCATAAAGTCTGGGTCCAGCGTACAGATATTGATACAGATGCATTACGTGTGTGGCTTTCGTATGCGGCACGACCTCCCAACACTCTTGAACACACTCTTCAACATTCCCAATTCTCGATTGCGCGAATGTCATACGTTCGTGAGCATTAGCTTCGCCGGCCTAAAACCAACGCTGAGTGGACTCACTCGTTACAGCTGTACTCTTTTGCGGAGTCATAGGCTTCAAGGGTGCATAATCGTATTCTTCTAGTACTCCCGCCTCGACTTTTAGGATTAAGCTTTGTTGACCAAAAACTCGTACCTGATCTCGTGCTGATTGGATGACGTTGCGGGGATCGGACTGGTGGTACTAAACGATCGTTGGCGGAGGGCTGGCAGCTGGAATGGACAAGGGTGTGTGTTTTTTTGCCGTTGTTGGTGTTGTTGCTGCTTACCATTATGTTCGGAAAGGAAATGCACATGCGCCCATTACGTCTCCGGTCGCCCAAAGCTGGTGCAGACACGAGACGGTGAAAGAGTGCGCCATTGCGGTGCATGTAGCTGTCCGGCGCACGTCAATATATATGGAATCCGGGGCTAGGGCACCCTAATGAAGCGATATCTGACCAAAGGGTGTACATGTGACATGCCCTCAAGGGAATGGGAGAGACGGTGGGTGCAAAATCAAAACTTATGGTGCTATTAGTTTCAATTAGGCGACCCCGGCTACGTCGCGTAATAAACGCGCACAAATGGGGTACGCGTCATCGACGACGCCTGGGTCTTTTCGCTCCCCGGCTTCCCATTTTGGTTCAGCGCGACTACTGGACTACTAGTCTACGAGGTTTGTGGATGCAAGTTGGGGGGCTGTTTTCGGTCGCTCTAATTTGTAAGAGGGACTAATACCGTGCACACACGATGATGTCCAAAGCACACCCATGCCCCAGGACACAAACTTCCCCGGGTTTTTAGTGATCAGATTATTATCTTCACTGCGGGTTGTACGATTATGCACACACACACACATACGCACCCACTCTTGCGCTCTATTACGAAACAAAATTACTCCCTGCTGATCCCAGCTACAATAGCCGAGATGGTGATTACAACCCACGACCAAGAACCGTTTTCCAGTCTTCTGGTGGTGGGAAGATCAAGATCACCAATGTTTGTGAATATGTGATCTCATTATGCTACCTAACAAACTGCTCTTCTGCATCGGGACAATTGCACATTAGAATTTATTTCTCGAACGTTAGTTAATGAAGGAGCTTAAGAAGTGACCGCTAGGTGTCTTTCATGGCTTAGTGGGTACAGATCAATCCACATAACCATACGCAATCCAGTTCGGTGCTCACTGACCGGGCTAATTAAGAAATTGCGATCAATATCTTCTCCTTTGGTAGTTTTTGAGCCTCAAAGGATGTATAAATTAAACGCAAAGAGTGTCTCAGTGCATCTGTTGAGTAAGCGATAAGTGTCTTAAGAGATCATAATTTAGGTTCCAATGTGGACTTGTTTAATTCCAAGAATTTGGCAAGAAAAAAAAACAACTTACCTTTATCTTAATCCACAGGAATGTCAGATTTGTCTGGACTCGTTTGTATTTCCCCCTTTCCTCAGTTTCCCTTTCTACCGAAGGCCTTACATTGGAGGGGCATTATTTTTTCTTATCCACCGCCAACCGTTCACAATCGATCGCTTAATCGACATTCGGTTCGGATTTGGCGAGCTGTTGCGTTGAGGGGTAAGACCTGCCAACACCAACCCAGGTAGCCCTTGGCACTCTGTCGTGGCATGTGTGTTAAGAACGTGCCCTCGTGTGGCTATTTCTCTTTCTTGCGCCCTTTTTTCGCAGTCAATGTCTCAATCCCGAGGGGGACACCTGTGCACCGAACCGTGTCAATAAAATGGCACAAAATATTACCTCCGCGATACGACGGGCGGACGGATTTGATCGAAACACAATCGAATGCAGGCGGCCTCCTCCGACCTATGAACAGGAACAGGGCGAGATGCGTGGAAAGTCGGGGCCTTGCACCAACCTCGCAAAACCAAACACGAGCACGTGCTGCAATTGTACGATTGTGAAATAGTGCCACATTTTTCATATTTCTGCCCACTGACCGCCCGCGATATTCAAGACTTCAAAAAACCACAACCTCTAGGATCGTTCAGCTTCCACCGTATTGTTTCGTGCCTCATGACAGTATTTGTGTTGGTTCGTTTCCCCTTCGGAATCTCGGTTAAAAGCCAACACAGGTTCCTAATCTTTTCCAGCTTTTCTTTCCCTTTTGGCTTGCCTAACTGCTACAATTGTGCCAACGCACCGACAGACATCAGGAAGGCAGAAACACTGAACCGTACGTCGCTCTTGAGCTGCAATAGCCGCAGTTACTTCCACCTTCATGCAATCGCCCGACGCGGTGGTACCGGTTGAGGAATCACAAATCACCGACTCGCGAGGCGGGGCGTGGCGTGTCAGTTTAGGAATGGTCTATGCGGACGCGCGAAACCGACGAAAGTGAAACCCGCTCCGAGCGCTCGGGAAAGGAGGCTCGACGAACGACGATGATTTGTACGGACGACTGCACCTGCAGCCTGTGCCGGGAGTTGCGTGGGTACAAGCTGAAGGTGAAACCGGCCAAAGCCCACGGTGACGCGAGCGTTACCGATGCCGGAAGTCAGCAGCAGCAGCAACAGCAGCAGCAATCGAAGTACTGCAAGAACGCGAAACTGACGCGCAACGACAATTTCATTCTGCGCCGACGAACCTCGAACGATTACCAAAGGTCACCGGATGGGATAGCCGACTACGGGCAACAGTTACAGCACGAGGCGCATCAGCAACGCGATAGCCAAAGGAGCGGACCGCTGCAATCCAGTCGGATGAAGAAGGCACAGAGCTACAATGAAATCCCGAGCGTTGGGAACATGGCACCCGGTGGACGCTCACGTTATCATCCCGGTGCGCTGCTCAGCTCCGGCAAGATGATCAAGAGCACCAACAACCTGACGGAGGAGGACGACTACTACAGCTATCTGCCACCGTCACCACCGCCACCGGTTCACCAGCTGAAGAACAAGATCGAAAAGCAGAAGGACCACAAGGTGATCATCTACTTCGGCGATTCGATCGCACACCGGAAGACCGATAAGGGACGGGCACCGGCACCACCGCCACCTGCCGGTACACCCCCACCGCCAAAACACAGCGAGCTGAACGTTTTCCACGCCCAGCGACTCTGCGAGGAAGCGGCCGAAATGCAGCAACAGCGGGAAGGTAGCGCCGGGAAGCCGATGGTGCGCGACGCGCTGGAAAAGAAACCCGACCCGGGCCAGGGTGGAAAGGCGGGCAAGGAGTTTATGCTGCAGCTCAAGTCCGTGCTGGAGGAGAAGAGTCGGGCCGGCGTTGGGGTGACGCCTTCCGCCGCCGGCAAGAAAGAACCATCGCCTCCACCGGCACCCATCGGAGGCAGCGTTCCGACGCCGGCGATCGAACAACAGCCGACGAAGGCCAAGCGGAACCACACACAGGTGGTGGAGATTCGACGCGTGGATAAGACGGTGGCGGTCTCGGATGGCGCAACGGACACCTCGCTGCCACCGTTCGTCGAGAGCGTCATCAACGGCGTGATCAACATCAAGATCGAGGAGAGCTTCAAGGTGGCGACGGACATCGTGCAGGCCGTGTTCGACGATTCCGGCCCGGACGGGTGCGAGTACGGCTACGATGATGACGACGTCGGCGATCCGTTCGACTGGAGCTTTGTGCAGAACTGGCGCGCACGGTAGAGTGTTTTCAGCAGTTGGTTGTTTAATTGCACCCAGTGATCGTTTTGATTGCTCTATTGTTTTGGAAGAATTTAGGACTGTGCATTTCTTCCCCAAGGGATGAAGAGAATATGAATAATGCTTGCATTTTTGTGGATGTAAAACCACAGCGAATCTCTTCTGCTGTCCGAATATATTCTCATACACTGTGTCCAATATATTCTCATACAAAATCATACGTTTTTCATAACCGTTCCATGCGGTACGCAAGACTTTTCTCGCTGTTTTCTCTTAAATCCGAAGGGCGTCAAAGTGGACATGTTTTGCTTGTTTATTGTTGATACTATGGGCGGTGTGAATAAAAACTAGTGTGACAAGTAGATACTTGAAAATAATGAAATGACAAGTAAACGCCAAAATTGAAGTGAATAAAATAAGTATTTACTTTTACTCGCGAGTAAATACTTGACAAGCTAGTAAAACCTCGAAAAATGACAATTTTGGTGTGAATAAACGCAAGTAAATGCTTCTATAGGAAGTAAATACTCGTCCATTCGCAAGTCAAACCGACCCCAGACTTGCAGTCATACTTGTACACGAAAGATGGCTGCATTTATGAACTTGCGTGGTGTGAAACGTTATAGAGAAAGGTGTGATATAAGTCCCGAACGATCTAAGGGACTATTACGGTTTAAGGGCGAAAACGTAGATTTTCTTACTTCCAAGTTTATTGATGCTACAAGTCTTGTGGTCTTGTGGTGTAGAAGTTATGATTCTAAAACATACAAGCCGTAACTATTACCTTTCCAAAACAGTCAAATCGTTCTAATCCGACCACTAGAACCAGAGATATGGAAGATTCCGTACATGGTACCATTTCATAGTACACCTCATATATGCTATCCTATGTTGGCCGACCCTTTTTTGGACAAGTACTCGGGACGGCCAACTTTTTCGAATTTTCCACTTTTACTATGTCTAGTATACTTCTCGAT
This sequence comes from Anopheles sinensis, assembly GCA_000441895.2. Taxonomy (NCBI): domain Eukaryota; kingdom Metazoa; phylum Arthropoda; class Insecta; order Diptera; family Culicidae; genus Anopheles; species Anopheles sinensis. The sequence continues at coordinate 136,570 of KE524843.1, read as the reverse complement.
AAATTTCTGACTTTTTGAGCCAAACAAATTTTTTTGGTCTGGACCATAGCTTTTCCACTATGGTCGGATTTTTGGTTTGCCCCGAACCAGCTCCGCCTTAGACTTGCCCACCATATGAAAATTGCTATGATCCGAAAATTTATTTAGATAGCTGTATTACTATGAAAATTTAGATAGCTGTATTACTATGCTCTATGGACCCCGGAGAGTCTCAAAAGTTATTGGTCTTTCTCAAAATTTCACATAGCTTTTGCTATGCGCTACAAGTATTTACTTACTTTTCTTGCGAATTTAGTTGTCTCGCGAGTAAATACTTGCAAGTATATCCTCGGGTTGGCGAGTACATGCTCGCAAGTAAACTCGACGCTTTATTCACATCGGTTTACTTGCAGTTTAAATACTCGTTACACTTTACTTGTAAGTAAATACTCGTCGTACTCGTTTTTATTCACACCGCCCTATGAATGGATACCCCAAATGTTTGTTTAATTAAGATCAGGTGAACTTGGAGGCCAGTTTTTTTTATAAAAAAAGTTAGTCAAATTTTCCCGTAATGAGATATGAAACAGTTTAGCATTGTTCAAAAGGTGTTTAAAAATCTTATTATCCTTTCTCTTCACTTTTTCAGCGTTAGTTTTCTTTACGTGCTACAAAGCAACCATTGTAGAGAGAGCGTAGACATTTAAGTTTTTGGATATACAAAATCTTTGGTTTTGGCCATTTTGAATATTCTCCCATAAACCATGATGGTTTGGAATAGATGAATGTTTCTATTAATATATGAAAGATCGTATAACACCACATTTTATCGTTTTGAACAGTCTGAAACTGCTCAGGACAAATCGGAATTTGTCAAATCGGTTTGTCCATCGGAAAGGACAAAAGTTCTGCCAGCTTACCACGGAAACGTTTTTTCATCTCCTCCCGGGGCTATTTTAATCTTTCATTAAATATGGACAATGAATGACAATAACCAAATCACAACTTTTAATTCTTGTTTGAAAAGAATTTTTATAGATTTAAACAATATTTAGATAATGTATGAACTGTGCCGTGATCACTATGGCTCGATGAGACAAGTGTATGATAATATGTTGGACACCATGTACTATTTTGTTAATTGTTAGACCTTCAGCTCTTATCATCATCACACCATACAATGCATAAAAAAATATTACTTTTCTGAAGCACTTTTGGTAAAAGAGTAAATGAGGCCCCTGCCGCCATTTTACCGGTTCTGGCTACACCTCTTGTGTGATATCATACTAGAATGTATGCAATGGGCGAAACATGTATTCGTTAATTTCAACATACGAATGTTTTAACCATTGTGTGGTCCGTTAATATTCGGCTACGCAATCAGCCTAGTGGTGCGGTATGAGGGGGGCCCACGGGCCCCCCTTATCTCACAAAATTATAACAAACTCCCTTTTTCGGTAGACCTAGCGCAGTCCGCTCGCTGCGCTCGCTGCGGGCGCGCCGCCGTTTCAAATTCATTTTTCGGCTATTAGTTCATGTTGTCCTACCTTTGTAGTATAATTTTCAGGGTAACTCAATATGTAAAAGTATATTAACCTGCATTCAACCTCCACTGCAAGATTATTTTAAACCGTTATGTTCTTTTAACGGAACCGGTAGCGTTAAAAGATTTTAAATTACCGCATGTATTGCACTTTGCATAACTTCAGGTTTGAACCGGTAGAATCTAGGCAGGGGCCTCATTTACTCTTTTACCGCACTTTTCATTATTTCCCAATTTGAGGAAAAAATCTTGAAATAGGATTTAAGCCAGTTTTTTTTCGTAGTTTGACTTCACGCAAGAATTATAATTGAAACAATTTTTATTGTTTCAATATTTTATCGTTTAAATTTATGTTCGCATCTTTAGTAGGAATGTGTGTATTTTGAACATGGCATATACAGCAAATTCATTTTTCTATATTTCCATTACATCCAGACTTGATACTTATTTCGTACAACTTTTCACTTCTTTTCTTCTCAGACCCTCGGGAACTACTGCGGCGAACGGGCAGGTCAACTCCCCGCCGAACACGTCCAGCAATCAGAGCAGCATCGGACTAGCGAACAATCCCACCCACAACGGTTCCAGCGTTGGCGGCGGCGGTGGTGGAGGAAGCGGATCGAATTTCCCCACCAGCCCGAACGGTCTGTCGCCCGGGAACCATTACATCGCCTCGTCGAACCCGATCGCCTCACCGGGAGCCCGTATCCAAAGCCCTGCGATTGCAACTCCGGCTCCGCGAGTCTCGAAAGAGATCGCCCTGCGACCGGCGAATGCTTCCTCCGGTGGAGGTGATCCGCGGAACTACAACCTTTCGCCGGTCAATCAACAGGCAACTGGCGCGGGTGGGGCTCATAATGGCGACGGCGGGAGTCTTGCGGCGGTTCCCTACGACGGGGAGGGTAGAAAATCTCATCCACTCTCTCCTGGTGGGCACTCGAATGGACACCATGGGGGTCATCCCGGTGGAGCGCACCATCTTCACCATCAGCAACAGCAACATCCCCAACAGCAGCAACAGCATCAGCAACAACACCATCAGCAGTCGCAACATCCCTCCGGCCCTCATCGATCGGTGGCGGGTCCAACGAAACTGACCGTGCAGAGCTCCCCGGTAAAGGCGCAACCGGCGATGGTTAGCTCGGGGCTGGAGAAGTCCCTCCTAAGTTCACCGCACGAACAGGCGCACGGTGCGAAGCGGGTCGTCAATGGAAACGTCATCAGCAGCGTCACGACCATCAACGATCAACATCATCAGCAGCAACAACAGCAGCAGCAACAGCAGCAGCTTAGTACAAGCAGCAATAGCTCGAGCAATGCTAGCAGTGTGAGTCACTTGAAGCAGCACTTCTCGCAGAGTCACCATGCGGTTCCGACGTCATACCATCACCAGTCGGGTGCAGGTGGAGGATCCGGACAGCCAATGAACGGGGGTTCCAGTCAACCATCGCACGGGACGGGACTCTCGGGACACGCGACCGGTGGTGGACCACAGAAAGGTGCAGGACTGGGCATCACACGGACACACCATCACACCGGAACGCATGACTTCCGAGGACTACAGCGGGTGAACGAGTGCCACAGTTCGTCCGACGAGAACCGATCGTCAGGACACGCCAGTATGTCCGATACAGGCCATGGAAGTAGTTCACCGAGTGCTGGAGGAGGTGTCGGGCCTGGTGGTGGTCCAGGCGGCGGAGGTAATGGAGTCGGTGGAGGCAACGGTGCTGGTGGTAATCGAACGGGAGGCCCTTTGGGACCACTTCCTGAGGACCGGTTAGCGGCGGGCGTTACCAATCGGAGTGCGAGATCCCGGGCAAGCTCGAATCACTCGCGTTCGCGACATCGGGCAACACCGGCAAAGATCCCGTGGGGTGGTGGAGGACTGGAGGATATTAAGATGGCGATCCAGCAGTTGACGATGCGTTCGCATACGTCCACCTCGACGTACAGCAGTCTGAGTGCGGGTTCGGAGAGTTCGGAACCGGTGCGTCGGTTAGGTCGCTACAGCTCCCTCGAGACGGTCAATACGAACGTTACGAGTGCCGACGAGTTCGTGTGGGTGGACTCACACAACCGGCTAGTGGAGTTGCAGCATCCTCCCTGGAGTCAGCATTGCGTGCTACGTGTCATCCGCACAGGCCGTTGTCGGGAGTATGCCGAGCGTGTATCGGTCGAAGCCGTACCCCGGTTAGGGTATTTGCTTCAGCGAGCCCTCGTACGAGTGGCCCGCGAGGTCCAGAGACTCTCGGGCAGTTTGGGATTGTGCTCGAAGCACGAAGTAGCCGGTGCGTTCAAGATCGTTCTATCACCGGCACTGTCCGACTCGTGCATTAAGGCATGTCTGCGAGCGGCGGCCATGTTTGCAGTTCCCGGCGACAGCGCCCTCAAGCAGAGCAAATCGGCACGGGCTGGGCTGCAGCTTCCGGTGGGAAGGTTCCATCGCTGGATGGCAGACGCACGGCTTGGCCGTTTCGTGCACGAGTATGCTGCCGTTTACCTGTGCGCCGGGCTGGAGAACCTGCTCGAGGAGATCTTCCTACAGTGTTTACCCACCGACCCGAATGCGGTACTGTCTGCGACCGGTCTGGAGCATGCGATCGCCGGTTCGGGTGATCTTTGGGGTCTTCTGCAACCGTACGCACACTTAAACGCGGGCCGCGTAGCTTCCGGGGCACTCACGATGCCCCGCTGGGCTAGTCAATCGTCGATCAACTCGGAGCGGGCCGGTTCCGGTGGTGGTCTTAATGCCCTCGAGCCCTGCCTGTTGACCACCTGCGTCGGTAGCCTCAACGAGCTGAAGGATCTGGTCGGACGGGCCGGGCAACGGAGCCAACATATTCCCATCTCCCAGACCGCGTTCCGGGTGCTGTTCTACTTCATGCGCTGCTCGCAGCTCGAACACAACGACGTTGGAGCCGCAACGAACGGTGCGGTCAATAACATCCAGGAGCTGTGCTACGAACGCGCCTATGTCGTGCTTCCGCCGCTGGTAGAATGGCTTCGGGTGTCTTCCGCACACGCCGAGTATCGGCACGCGCTGCTCATCGATAAGGACGATATAATGCAAGCCGCACGGCTACTACTGCCAGGGGTCGATTGCCCGCCGCGACTCATAGCGTCTGAAGAGGAGCTACCGTCGAAACGGACCGGACTCCACAATGGCACACAAAGTATCAGCTCATCGAACCACTCCGGTCAGACACAACCACTGCATGGCTCTCTGACGTCCAACTCGTCCGCATCGACCACGTCAAGTATTGTGAGTATCTCTTAGGTCTAGTTGTCTTTATGTTCTATTATCGGTACAGGTCTTATTATTTGATAATCCGATTTCTAAAGTTCTTGCCTATACTCATAAACATACGATACGTATTGTTTACAGAAAAGGGATGTTACAACATCATTCTATTACCATATACCTTCTTAAAAGATTCTAAAATACTGTTTGTGATTCTGAACAATGATATCTGAAGAGTTTCTACCAAATTTTTCTGCTTCATTGTTTTTCACTTTCTGGAGCAGAATACCGATATTTATGGATTTATCAAACACAGTTTTCGGACTATTTTATCATCTAACCTATATCAGAAAAAAAAATATTTAGAGACCCGGAACATAAAAGTTAGGTGATAAAAAAGTTATATATAAATAACTGTATGTTTTCCTTCAATCCCTGAGGTAGACACATCACGATGAACAAAATTATATCCGTAACTGTCTCTTTTAGAAAGATAATTCATTAAGATTGTACACTATGCTTACAAAGCATCTAAAACATGGTACAAAGTCTCCTCATTATCATCAAATTTATTGCTTCCTTAAAATAATAAAATATTTTTACTACTTCCTTCCCTTTCCAGGAGGATTCTAGTGAGTGTGGGCGACGGGCGACGTACGCACTGGCGTTTCGTTTAATGCTGACGGGCCGACCAGAGCTGCTCATACAGGCACTCTCACTTGTGCCACCAACGACACGCTACGACACGCTGAACCACCAGGGAATGACGGCTCTGATGATTGCAGCCGTTCGTAACGACGAGACGGCCATCCAAACGCTGCTCGACGCTGGGGCCGACTTGAATGTCGAGGTTCCTGCTTCCGGCCACCCGCACTGTCCAGCCATCCACCCGGAAACGCAGCACTGGACAGCGGTGACGTTCGCGGCCTGCAAGGGCAACTACCAGGCACTCCGTCTCCTGCTCGAACGGGGCGCTCATGTCGAGGGAGGCGCACGGCTCAGCGAGGACAAGTGCACACTAACCCCGCTCCAGGTAGCGAGTGGATCTGGTATCGTCGAGGTGGTGGCGTTGCTTCTGGCGCACGGTGCACACGCCTTTCTGTCCACGCAGCAGAAGGATCTACTCTGTTTCTCCGGAACGGCTCAGCGGGGTTGCTATAGGTAAGGATCTACTAGCATTGCGTCTATGCAATCGACTCACACTAATCTCCATCTCTTATTCATCTTCCATTTTCGCAGTGCAATCTCAGTAGCGGCCGCACACGGGCAACGGGTCACACTGCGGAAGCTTCTGTCGCATCCACTTGCACCGGGCAGTCGAGAGGTGCTGTCGCTGGAGGAAATGCTCGCCGAGGGTGACGGTAACACACGCTCGACCCAGCTCGATCGCCAACCGGAGGCGCCACCGACACTCAACAAAACCCAAATCAAAAGTCTTCAAGAGGCCATGTATCATAGTGCTGAAAACAACCATCTAGGTGCGTATCGTGTGACTTGCCTTCATATGGGATTTAGAATACATTTGTATATGCTTTCGTTACGGGCTCAAAAATACCAAATTAATTGTATCGCATGTTTCTTTCTTCCCGCTAGATATTACCATCGAGTTGCGAGCCTTAGGAGTGCCCTGGACACTACACTGCTGGATGCACGCCCTGGCGGCCGCTCACGAGTTGCGCCTCGATGCGGTTATCGATCAGTTGCTGCAGGACTTCCTACAAGTGTGTCCCGACGACTACAGCCAGCAGTTTGTGACCGAGTGCCTGCCGTTGCTGTTTAACATTTTCCGCTACAGCAAGGTACTTGCTTCGGTTCTCCCTCCGTGGGGACATTTTCGTCTACGGAATCCTGCTTTAAAATACCCCTTTCCATCCACAGAAGGAAGGCACCACGCTCCTGCTCGCCGACATCTTCAGCACCTGCTTCGGCTGGGAACCGATCAAGCCCATCAAGGAACCGGTGCTGCAGCCCTCGAACGGATCGCGCATCGACCCAAAGTTCGTCAACAATCCGGAACTGAGCGATGTCACATTCAGGTAGCTATTGTTGGTTCAATGAGGTCAAAAACAAGTATAATATTTTCACCGTTTCCATTTCCGTCCCCTTGTGTAGAGTGGAAAATCGTATCTTTTACGGGCACAAAATCGTTCTCGTCACCGCATCTCCGCGCTTGCAGAGTATGTTGAGCTCGAAGCTGAACGAAGGCACCGGTACGCCGACGGTGCAGATCAACGACATCCGGTACCATATATTTGAGGTATGTACAGAACTGTTTCGCGCCTTCGATCTCTTTCCGGAAGTTCGCTGATCGATGTTTCTATTTGTCCTTTTCCAGTTGGTAATGCAGTTCCTGTACAGTGGAGGATGCAGTGCGCTAGATGTGGCCGCCGGTGATGTGCTGGAGTTGATGGCGGCGGCTAGCTTTTTCCAGCTGGAAGGCCTGCTGCGGTACACCGAAGCCCGCTGTGCCGAAATGATCGACATTGATAACGTAGTCGCCATGTACATACACGCCAAGGTACGTTGAAGCTCGCAATGAAAACAAATCCGAGTGTGTATTGAACCGAATTTATTATGCTCCTTTATGTGCAGGTCTACAACGCACAGAAGCTGATGGAGTACTGCCAGGGTTTCCTGCTGCAGAACATGGTCGCCCTGCTAACGTACGACGACTCCGTGAAGCGGTTGCTGTTCGCCAAGAAGATTCCCAACCACGACGTCCTGATCGGGCTGCTGACGACGCTTCAGGCACGCATTAAGGCGCGCCGTAGCAGCACACCCGCGTCGAACGGTACCAATGGGAACACCAGCACCTCCAACAGTGGCACACCGAACGGGGGTGCCCCCTTGGGCAATAACCGCCAGCCGTCTGCTGCGAGCAACGGCAAATGTTCCAAGTAGCCGCATAACGTATATCTGTAACCAACGAACGAGTTTGCCTCCAACACTTAGACTGAGTGTGTGTGTGTAGGTGAAGCAGACTCAAAAGCACCAATTTATGTTGTAACAAAAAGGCAAATATAAAATTGTACGATTAACTACACCTCACGGAGAAGGCAACACGAATCGTGGCATAGGTTATTGCACGAAACCGGTTGCTTGCATTGTACAGTCTAACTCTGTTATCTTAGGATTGAGTGTTACTATCAAAGATGATAGCGTCTAATAACAACAATTATGCAACCGTTGGCAAAGCTGTAGCTATAACTATTTTATATGAAATATATCTAAACTATAGTATCATGTTTAGAATGGTGTTTTATTTTACGAAAAACGGCCTGGTTACACGGGTCCGTGTTGATGTAAGGATTTGCATTAACATCTAATGAAGTTTATGGGGTAGATTCAGCAAAATTCAAATACTGTTTTACTCAAATTCTCACCCGGATTAAAAGATTCAACCTGCTTCAAACTGTGTGTGGCTAATCCTAATTCCGATTATTCTGATATGATATTGGCTCAATGGCTGGCTATTGGCACTGTAATGGGTGAATTATTGTGTAGCAATCCAGGATCTAATTATTTCCTGAGTATTTGTAAAGCATACCGTAAAGAATAAATATTGGCAATTAAGGATTGTGCCTGAAGAATTCGTTTTACAGAGGTTATCAAATGCTATACATAATATCCTTTTTCATCAAAAGCGTTAGCCCATTTGGAAGATTGATTCGTTCTATCAAAATGTGAGAGGCTCATCCAAATCTTGATTATTCTGATGTAATATTGAGCTGGCCTATGGCAAGCTCATGGTAATGAAACTATCCGGGTTCTAATTATTGTCTAAATTATCATGCCGAAAAGTGGAACATTTGGTCATTAAAGGCTTAACGTCACGAATGTGTTATACATTGGCTGGATATAATAATTTTCTTGCTATTATCAGCCCAAATCTAGTCAAAGAAAACCAACATGGACCATACCGGTCATTTGTCAAGCACCAATAATTGACTAATGTGTCCAACAATATTCCCGGCTTAATACTTACTAAATGTAGCCCCCGGTTAAAACTGGTCAATTGTAAATAGGATTCGTTTAATTTTACATAATTTAGAACTCCATTACCCGTCAAATTTAAATATATCCTTATGTATATTTCTGGATATCGAAAACAGATTTTCACTTTCCTCATTACCGAGCTAGTTACACGGGGCCATGTTCAGTGTAGGATCAGCAATAAAATTAAAGATGTTTAAATACGCCATTTTGTCCATGGTGGTACAATATACAGTATACAATATACATGTTTCCTACTCCGTTTGCGGGCGTAGAACCCCACAAAATAACGTTTCCACCGTTATGTTTGATCTGGTGCGTTATAAGTTCCTCTACAATATGGTTGTAGAATTTTGCGGCTACTTTGAGAATCGACAACGATAATTGGGGTTATGTGTACAAATAGACACTATACCTTCACCTTTAGAATCAAATGTAATTCACCCATTGGTGACCTTTCACCTTTCGCGATTGCCTAGTAGGCCCGTTGTAAACAAAACAAAACTACGTATGATTCGCTTGCGATAAGGGTGAGGAATCCGCGTAGAAGCGTTTTGGTGTATGGGCAGTCTAGTTCAATTCCAAGTGGCGCCAACAGTGGATGAACGTGAACAAACCATAGGAGCAAAGAAGCGGAATAACTCGGATGCAGTGTTTGAAACGCTTATCAGTGGTTCGTCCGAATTGCGTACGACACAAATCAGATGAAATATGTTTGAATAAAAATACGATGGTGCTTGTAGCGGACCGGTAGTAAACATTACTTCGTTCTTGCAGACTCAGTGAACCTGCGAAAATATTGTCCCCGTGTAGGTTACGTCGAATATCCCGTGCAAGTTTAGTTTTAGGCAATGATCTCGAAACATCGTGGGGAATCCCCTCTGTTGTTCGGTGGTCGTTTCAATGATCCATAACAGACAGCTCCATTCCGACACTGCTACTTCGCTGGCAATAGCGCTCAGTTGGTGATAAGCGGTGCGAAAGGTTACATCGTGTGCTCCACCTCGGCGAGAAAACCATTTTTGCGATCGTCGCAAATGGTTCTTTTCACGTGATGTAGCCATATTATTGATTGTTGAAACCGATAAATTATTGTCTAAATTGCGTGCATCGAGGCGTTAAACAATGGGTTGTTTTGCGAAGGTTCTACCGATTTTAGTAGCTTTCACTGTGTGTACGCAATGTTTGTGTCACGAGAACGAAACGTGCAATACACAGCTCGGCCGTGCGGGACGTTGCATTCCTTTCAAAAAGTGTCCCAAAATGGTAGCGCTTCAAGAAAGTACGAAATATCCTGAAGAGCTGCAGACATTGATCGCCCATTTGGGAGCTTGCGGAAGCGACACCAACACAGACCCAACCGACGCGTTGGTTAGTATTCGTGGACACTTATCAGTCGGAGTTTCTGTGTAGACGTTTCGTGCGTTAATCTTTCGCTCGTTTGTTGTTTAAGATTTGCTGTGAATCATCTGCCGATCCTCCAACAACGCAGCCTACAACAGCTAGGACCACAACAGCTAGATCGACCAAAGCTAGGACCACAACAGCAAGGACTAAAGCAGCTAGGACCACAACAGCTAGGACCACAACAGCTAGGACCACCACAATAAAGCCCCCAACGACCACCACAAGAGCGCCAGTCATCACAACGCCGAGAACGACTACCACGACAACGACGAGATCGATCCCGAGAACCGTTCCGTCGACTCCGCCGGGTTCTTACAACATTCCATGCGGAAAACTGCCAGTCGCCCAGCACATTTATTCCGAAGTGGAAGACTCTAATCATGTGCATACCTGGGCCGTTCTATTGGAATTGAGCTCTGGAAAGGCCCTCTGCGTCGGATCATTGCTCACAGAGCTTTACGTCCTCACGGCGGCCCACTGTGTGCGCGGTTTGAACAGAGACGAGTAAGTGCTTTGTACCTACTCTGTAGTGGATAAATACTCATTAGACGCACCGTCCTTTCCAGCGTTACCATGTACTTTGGCTTGTATGATAGGAGGGAGCTGGCCGACTGTCTCGACGATACCTCTTGCCAGGAACGGAAGGCGACCAAAATCATCATGCACGGAGAGTATAACGCTCATCTAAAGCAGAATGATATTGCCCTTATTAGGGTCGATCGTCCTTTGGTATTTACCGACTATGTAGGACCGATTTGTCTTCCGGTGAATCAAACCTACGACGAATCACTACCAGCTTCGAACGTTGTTTCGTTTGGCTGGGGAGAGACGTTTAGTGGTAAGTTATGCATGAGCCGGCTTCGGCAGTACTGTGTACTTCCTCATTATATCTAACATTCCGTCTCGACTATCAATACAGGAATGCCAAGTGACACAAAGAGAGTGGTCCACCTGCGAGTCGTTCAACATGATGAATGCTCGACTCTGTTCAAAAAGACGTCTCCCTTGCCGTCCCACAACATATGTACGCTTGGAATGGAAGCTGGGCAGGATGTGTGTCAGGGTGATTCCGGTGCACCGCTTGTGTGGTTACATGAAAAACGGATGTACGTGGTCGGTGTGGTCAGCCATGGGCCCAAATGTGGAATGAGCACCAACGTCCCGGGAATAGCGATGCGCGTGACCGAGTTTTTGGACTGGATCTTATGGAACGTTAAAAGCTAGAAGCTTCTGTTTAGGTTTAATGGTATTAGGATTAATAAACCGATTGTGTGATGAAGAAGGAGCACCAACTTTACAGTTTCATTGAAGGAACCTAATGTAGTTTTTATAACTATAGCCTTCTGCCACAATCTCGGTGTGGAAGGCGTTCGAACATTGGAATCTTTTCAGTTGAAATACGACACGGGACAAACATCTTCATGCGCACAGATTTTTAGAAATAAGAAGTTATAAAGTAGTAAATAAAGTACTAAATATAGTGCCGTCTCACTCTGATATAAATATTTCTCTTAAATAAGCGGTAAATTGTTACTAAAATTGAAATAATAATATTATGATATTTTTCGATAAATCTTGCGGGGCTCAGTTGGAATATTTGGTTGTGAGGGATAATGTAAAGTAACATTTTATCCTTTAGTCACATTATTTTACTCCATTTTGCAGCCAGTGTATTCTTATTGACTGGAATAAAGTGAACTTTCAGCTTTCAGTTGGACTATTTGAGCAGAGCAAAACATTAGTTTCAATTCAGATATTAAAGTTTTTTGCGAAATTTCTTTTGCTTTTGCACTGCATTTTTCTACTTCAAAAAATCTGCTACAGGTTTTTCCGCCAGACCAAAGCTATTTAAATTATTTTTTATATCGTTTGATAACACACTGACAAAATGTAACGCCATTATTATCCAATCTTGCCACCGAGGGCACTTCAGTTGCAAACGTGGTTCGTAAGGAGAAGGTTGTGCCAATAAAAGATGCTTAAAATGAAGCGTTGTGTTTACTTCTTAGTGCGTTCACATATTCGTTGTTGATTATTTAACTGCAATCGGTGCACAGGATACGGAATTGATGAAGCAAGCTACCGTATTGCTAAGAACAGGTTACCAAAATCAGATACAGCATCGTCAAATGGATGGTTCGTTTGGAACATGGCAGCACAGTGGAGGGAGCGTATATCTTACCGCTTTAGTCGTAAACGCGATGCAAACTGCTTCAAAGTACATTAGCGAGGTGAACGTTACCATGCTGACTCAAGCCTTCGAATGGCTAGCATCTCAACAACAACGTACAGGACAATTTGACGAAAATGATGCAATTGTAGAAAACGATACACCAAATGGTTTACCGAACGGAATAGCGCTGACGTCGTTTGTGCTCATCTCGTTCATGGAAAATGAGAATGCTTATAACGCTCACTCACGTGTAGTTGCTAGAGGGCTACAATATGTAGCGAAACAAATGGACAACGTGACTGATCCTTACGATCGTTCCATTGCAACGTACGCGATGATGTTGAGTACTGAATATCCGAATGAAGGATTATTGAAGCGCCTTTTTGAAAAATCCACTACCAGCAAAAACGGATCAGAGAGATATTGGGTAACAGGTTTGCATGACTTTGAAACGACAGCTTACGCGTTGTTATCAATAGTGCAAGCAAAGATGTATCTTGATGGCGTTTCTGTAATGCGCTGGTTATCCCTCCAACATTGGTACTGGTCAGAATATTTTCACTCGAGTCAAAGATTCGTTGTATTGAAAGCGCTTGCCAAATTGGCGGAAATAATAGCGCCAATGCGAAATGATTATACAATTACCTTAAAGTATAATCAAATAGTACAAAATACTTTCTCACGTAGAAACCGGCTTTCCGAACGATACCGAAAAGCTGGAAGTAGTGTTTGCTGGTAGAGGATTTTCTTTGGTGGAAGTACAATTTCAGTACAATCTACATCCAACAAACCATAGCAACAGGTATAACCTTAAACTAGAGATTTTCAATACATCATCCGCGTACGAACTGCAGTTACACGTATGTGTGAATTATTTGTCACGGTTTGATATCAAACAATCCAACATGACGATAGTAGAGGTTTTTTTCCCAAGCGGATACGTAGTCGACAACAATCCTATCATCGAATCTATTGGAACCAATCCGATTCACGTAAGTGCCTTTAAAAAACAAAGTAGCCATATATAATCATAATCGAATTTATTCTGGTCAATTATCACATTCTTTTGTCTCGTGCCTAGTAAATTTTCCAAATACTATCATTGTGGGCTAGTACATATAATGACATTATCTTGAACCGAAATTTTTACAGTATTTGCTTTATAAATTTTCTATAAGACCACGTTTACTGAATTAGAAGTGGTTCAAATCTTGCAACATAAAAATTTACGTTCATAAACATACAAAAGGCTAAATTGTGTCATGATGTATGATCTGTAATCGTTCTAATCCATACCGAATATCATGTTTCCAGAGGACCGAGACTCCATTAGACGGAACCTCAGTGAATGTTTATTACAATCACGTGGGGATCGAAAACAATTGTTTTCTTGTAACTGCTTTTAGACGTCGTAAAGTTGTCTTCATGCGCCCTGCCTACGTTGTCGTTCGTGCACTTTACAATCATCGTAAGTTTTGGTTTTCCGTACGATGAACGTTAAAATTTCAATGTAGTTATTGTTATTCCTTCTCGCCCTTTTCAGATTGGAGAGCAATTCAAGAATACGAAGTGGACGAGCGCAGTGTATGCGATATTTGCGATGGCGACGACTGCCCTGATGAATGTCTGCCATGGGCTTAGTTTGATCGTAACCTCACTTGATTGATATTTCCATTCTCATCTGCGCATTCTCAACTCCAAGCAGCTTCTTCGACCCACACACTCGGTCTGATGCACATATTCACACACGGGAAATATAGGGTTTTCGTTTGGCAACTGGGTAACTATTTATAAAAATAAAACGTACAATTTGGACGTCGAGGAATTCGATCAAATCGATCTGTTAATTTTCATACACAACACGGAACCGAACCTTAGGCGCGATATTTACAATAATTGACAGCTCGATTTGATCGAAGCCCGTGCTGAGGCTGACTAATTGCCAAGTCAAAACGTGTTAATCCGTCAGCAACCAACTGTAGATTCGAAGTATTTATTTCATCGTGCCTTTGTCACATATACAATATGTGAAGTAAGTATATTATGTACTAAACCTGCTTCGATAACTATGTTTTCCACGATTGAAAACAAAGAATGAATATAACTGTTGGATTTATAGTTTTATGTTCATTATATAATAGTTGAACAAGGAAAATATTAGATTACCATTTTTGGTATACATTTAGAAAATAAATCATCCAGTTTGATGGCATTGAATTTATATAAAAATGATTAAAAATGAAGAAGACTGCACTCCGATCTGTTTGAAACTTCTCGAATATAGAATGCGTTTGGATTTCTAACGAATTCTAAAGCCTAAGTCAAAATCTGGATCATTTCCGGCCATCCGATAAGTAGGACGTAGTTTTCTAAAGATTACTTACTTACTTAGGTGGCGCTACAACCGCTGAGCGGTCTTGGCCTGACGAAGCTCCATCCGAAACCGCTCACGGTCGCTCGCCACAGTGGTCCAATTCCGTATCCCGGCTATTCTGGCGGCTTCGTCTACGCCATCATTCCATTTCTATGTCGGCCTACCACGCCGCCTCTGTCCTTCGGGACAGCCTAAAAGGACTTTACGGGCTGGGTCGTCCGGTGCCATTCGCATGACATGACCGGGCCACCGGAGCCTGGCGAGTCTAATTCGTTGCACGACTGTGAGGTCTCCGTACAACTCATAGAGCTCGTCATTATATCGGCTCCTCCATTGTCCCTCCTCACATCAGGGCCAAAAATCCTCCAGAGCATCTTCCTCTCGAACACGGCTAAGAGGGTTTCGTCAGATTTGGACAGAGTCCATGTCTCGGAGGCGTACCAGCTTCGACTGTCTTGACAGGTATCGTGAGTGGAAGAGTTTTCTCAGACTGTAATATGACCGGTTGGCTGCCAGCACCCTAGCGCGAATTTCATCTTCAATGATGTTGTCGGTGCTGACCTTTGACCCAAGATAGGTGAAATTTTGGACGACTTCAAAAGTGCGTTCACCTACTTGTACGTCACCCCCGCGTAGGCTTTCGGCAATTGTTGGCAGGGCCGCTGATGGTGCCACCATCATCTTGGTCTTTCCCTCGTTAATCTGCAGTCCGAGGTTATTCGCCGCTTGCTCGATCCTTTGGTATGATTCTGCTACATAGGAGAGCCTTCTACCAAGGATATCTATATCATCAGCGTATGCCAGGA
>KE524843.1:95513-120991 GCA_000441895.2 Anopheles sinensis | reverse complement strand
ACTTCACTACGTCTCGAATGGTTTCAATAAACCTTGCTGATACCATGGGCATTCTAGAACAGATTTACTGTTCACTTAAGGACAGTAATGCGCTAGTTTTTGACCATACCATTTATATTGAATTGAGAGGCCAGGTTTTGAACATAAACAAAAGGAAATATCTGGTATACGTCAGGACATGGATGACCATAGACTGCCAGAAAGAAAGAGAAGAGCAAGATTATATTATTTATTCGTCAAATCTATGAATATTAGTCAAACACGATTAGCTTGTTCTTCTTATTACACGTGACAAAATATGTTGACTTTTTTAATATTGTTTAATGAATGTTGGATTTGCAGATTAAAAATTCTGCAAAAAAAAAACTAAATGACAAATGGACAAGTGAAAAAGATTACATTATCTTCAACACGTTACGGTCATAATCATGCTACGACATACCGATACAAGTCCATGTCGGTTTTCATGCGTTGTTTTAATTTGTAAAAAAAAATAAACAAATTCAAAACGGAAACAAAGTAACACAGTTCTTATCGCGTGGAAGAAACGATTTTTTCATGTTTTTACTAGACAGAATTACGATAGAGTGACCTCTCTTCTCAATCCTATCAAAAAATGCTCTTCAGTAGCAAAAGTGGATTGCTGGGAAAAGGTTGTTTGGGTTAAAGCTGTACATAATGAAGTGGTCCGTGCTTGTAGTCTTCCTTAATGTTGTTCAAGGGTTTGTATATTCGACTTCAGATAGTTCCGGGTCGTGCGATTTATGTGTTACAAGCTAAAGTGTATTATTTGTGAAATTGCAGAATATTGATAATGGGACCGAAAAAAATTACTCTCAGTCAGAAATATACCGTGGCGGTAACCAATTTTTCAAACCGATCAGTTGATCTGTCATTGACTCTGGTTCGAGTCGAACACTCTTACTCTATTCCGGTATTGTTACCGAAACACGTAGTAGTTCGGTTGAACACGAAATTGGTGGATTTCGATGTAAGCAAGCATGGAGCTTCCAGTGGAGTTTCAACAAAATGTGACTTATTACCTGCCAATCTTACAGGTCCCGGAAAAGCTAGCCGATGGAGAATATATGATTTCTATCGACGGTCATCGTGGATTTGCTTTTCATGAAGATGTTCCAGTTGTGATTGAAAGTGAAAGGTTTTCCGGTTTAATACAGCTCGACAAACCAGTTTACGTTCCCGGTGACACAGTAAACTTCCGAGTAATTGTAGTGGATTCCGATCTAAAACCACCGAAAAGGAAATACATCACTGTTACCATCATAACGCCTTCTGATGCCTTATTGCGGCAATGGGATGCTGCCCCCTTAAACATAGGAGTTTTCGAGGGCAGTTTTCAAATATCGGCTCTTTCAATCTTTGGAACATACAAAATCGTTGTGGAATCGAATGGCGATCGATTGGTGTCCAAGACGTTTGAGGTGAAGGAATACGTGTTGCCCGGGTTCGATGTCGACGTTTTCCCGACCAGAGTTCCGCTAGAAAAGCATCAAGCGGTTGATCTTACGGTGGTGGCTAAGAATGTGTTTGGCAAACCGGTCAGAGGAACTATTTATTTAACACTGTTTGAAGAGATGAGCTTAATGAAAGTAAATTCAATTTGTGTCAATGGTACAGCCCAGCTTACCATGCTTTTCAACAAACCCTTCTACATATATAAAGATTTTGAAGAAATCGCTTTAAATTTTACATTCGTTGAACAATATACGAGTGAGTATTGAAAAGTCGATTAAACAAATTACTTGTCAGGCAAAACAAATAAACTGTTCACTTCGTGTGTTTTAGATCGCAAGCAAACAAAATCGATACCAATAACAGTCTTCAAGCACATGTACCGTGCTAAGATGATAAAAAAGAGCCTAGAGTTTCACCCTGGACAGCCTTTTAAGGCCACTATAAAGATAGAATTCCATGATGGGTCTCCTGCAACGAACGTAAAGTGCATTGTTCAAGTGGAAGGTACCGAGGAAAACGAATTCGAACGGGTTTCTGACAACAATGGCGAGATTCTTTTACAACTAACGCCGTCAGAAAGTGAAGATGTTATAACTTTGACCGTAAGTAGAAACGTATTTTGTTCTGAAAGGCTATTTAATTAATAACAATAGTATTTACAATTTTCAGGTACTGGTAGACGGTCAAGAAATATTGGAGGAGGAAATTTCAAAGGCTGAATTCAAAACTAAATCATTTCTAAAAATAAGTTTGAAATCACGGTGTGTATGATTCACCTCACTAAAGCTTACATCGACTTCTGCATGAAACTCAGCTCAAAGATGTCGATTTCTTGTGCTAAGCCATCACAGAGTATCATCAAAATTTGCATGCATCGAAAATCTCATGTACAAACCAATTTGGTATTGCGAGACCATCGTATGGATAGGTATTCCACCTGAAGACTGGATCCTCCTGGAATTTACGTAGTTTTGTTTTAACTCATTGTAACATTTCATACATTGCTGGAAAACATAGAGCTGTTTTTCGAGTAACAGCACATTCATTGTGGTTAAAAATTAAATTTACTAGGTTTCATGTGTAGGTTTCATGTGTTGAAGACGAAAAACGTTGTTTATTCCTTTTACCACTTTTATTTTCCCCTTTTTCATCTACAGTGCACAGGTCAATATGCCAATTAGACTGAATATTAATTGCGATAAAAGTGTGACTTTTTTTATGTACTACGTTATGGCAAAAGGCAATATTATTGATCAAGGATACGTGAGTGTTACACGAAGAACGAGTGCTAATATTTACGTACAATATTCTGCCAGCATGGTTCCAAAGGCTACAGTGTTTGTGGTGACCGTCGCTGGAGATAGGATGGTATACGACACCATGGATATTTTGTTCGAGGAACAAGTGAATAATGTAAGAAAATCAAAGATACTGAATGTTGTTCAAAGTGCGAACCATACCTCTTGCCTTATTATGTTTTAACAGATTCACGTGGATATCCAACAAAAACAAGTTCAACCAGGAGGACACGTTAATCTGAACGTAAGAGGACGTCAGGGTTCGTATGTGGCACTTGCTGCGTATGATAAAAGATTACGTGAATATGGCTCAATTCATGATTTAACCTGGAAGGACGTGGAAATGTTATATGAACATTTTTATAGCATTGAGGAGGATGAATATGCTGAATTTGATATCTTTGAGGTAACTGCCTGTACTTAGATGTAAACATACTTTAAGCTCTTATATATACATTTTCCATCCCTATTACAATATATTTATAGGGTTTTGGTCTATTTGCACGACTTCCAACAAATATCAAAATAAGTAAGATTTACAATTTTTGTGATGTTCGATTGAATAGAAACTAACCTACATTTTGCTTTTCAGACAGTGTAGTGAGACGCGCTGATCGTTACGATTCATTTGCAAACCCTATCCAGTATAGAAATGATTTTGCAGAATCTTTTCTGTGGAAAAATCTTTCCCTGCAACATTCCGATCAAATAACTCTGGTGGAGCGTATTCCAGACACGATGACAACTTGGTACTTAACAGGATTCGCCGTTCATCCCGAGTACGGCTTTGGAATCGTCAAACAGCCAGTCGAGTTTACCACGAAGAAGTCGTTCTACATCGTAGATCATCTACCATACTCTATCAAACGAGGTGAGGTGGTGGAATTGTCGTTCACAATTTTCAGCAACCACAAAGATTCCGCAGTTCAAGTACGATTGTTCAACATTCATCAGCAATTGGAATTCATCGAGCAACCTTTCAACGGTGAGAATGGATTGTATATTTTATTGCTTGCAACACAATTTTATGGTTGAGTTAAATTAATTTGTTTTCAGACAGCGCAAAAATCAAATACGTTGTTACTCAGCAGAAATTCGGAGCTCCGGTCACATTTAAAGTAAAAGCCAAAAAACTCGGACCAATAGTCGTTCGTGTGGAAGCCTCGTATCTACTTGAGAATGATACTATTGTAAAAGTCATCCGTGTGATCCCGGAGAGCCTAATGAAGCGAGGCTCGGAATCACTCATGTTTCATTCACAATCATATGTAAATCAAATTTTTGAGTTCGATTTGCATATTGATCATCATGCTGATGTTGGTTCAACCAAAATACAATTCATAATTAAACGTAAGTTTCTAGTAGTATTCTACTTCTACTCTTTGCATACAGCGGCTGCAATATTGAGCATAAACTTAAAGCATATTTTATTTTTCTAGTATAACTTGAGGAGACGTAGACAATATGTAGTATGTTAAATGTACCTTAGTGGCAAATTGAAGTTACAATTTAAAGATTCAAATTGTTTTATTTTAACTCGTTTATTTATTTAAGACGAAAAACGAAAGTTTATTTAAAAAAATTAAAATGTAAATGTTTTTTTTGCATTGTACAATTGAGTGCACAGGTTCGTCTTTGCTAAGCATAACTTGACTTTGGAAACTTCTACAAGTGTCCATCAATATTTATTTAGTGAAATTTGGGGCAAGTGTACCAGCTTAAGCTATTTGATCTGTAGCTTACTAAAATCTGTTTGCTAGACACCGGTTTCATTTTTATTTTAATGTTTTTGTGCTTCAGGACAAGAGTGTTACCTGCATGGAACAACAATTAGTTTAATTTAATGATTTTATGAACAATAGAAATCTTTCCATATATGGCACTTGTATATGTCAAGGGAAGTTAAATACAGCATTTCAATTCATTTTATAGTTTCATTACAACCCAAACAAGTTCCAAGCTGGCGACGGGAGTTGTCTCTTTGAGTTTCAGTTATTTGGCGAGCGTTCTGCGGTTTTCAATTCTGGACCCCAAAAATTCTTTGGGACGAAATCCGCTTGTGTTTGGCAACTTCACTCTGAAGAATAATAGTCCACTCCAAACGCTGATGGCAATTTTGCCCCAAAAAATACTTTTTTTAAATTTAGACTTTCCGTGTAAAATTATTGACATTTTTTGCAGTCCCGTCTAACCACTTTCTGTTTTACTCAAATTTACTAAGTAACACATACCTCCCCTATTTTATGAATTGGTTTTGACAGCTTATTTCATTTGGTGGTATTACTATCAGATAACAAGCAAGTTTTTTTTTGAGCTGAATTGAACAGGCGAAAAAAAGTAAAATGTGGACCATTCAGCATGACATTTGCATGACCACTATATTTAGTAAAATGGAATAACTTATTGGTATACTCACTTGGTCATTAAATTAAATTTTTACTGAAAAAAGCAGGGGTTGGCATACATTTCCTTAAAAAGAGCCAGATGATAAAAAATAAACCGAAAGCGGGGGCCGGATACCTAAAACAATGATTTAAAGTTTTGATTTCTTTATTTGTACTTGAAATTAATCCTCTATTCATATTTCTTTCATTTTATTCTCTTATTGATATTAATCTTTCTATTATATTTCATAATCTTGGTTTTACTACCATACTCTCAGTAATTAAAATAACTCAGCTTCGAGTGCTTTTCAATATTGGGAATTTTATTTTATTTCGTAATGGGTATAAAATTGTATTCCTTGAATGTAGCCATTTTGAATGCAAAGTAAAAATGTGAAAAAAAACCGATAAAAAGGAGGATGAGCACTAAAATTTTCTATCTGACCGGATTTGGCTCACGCGCCGGTCATTGCCGACCCCTGATATAGAGGCCTGAAAAATGCTTAGTTAAGCCATTGAGCCAATTTTATTTACCTCAGTCAAAAACCCACGTTATTGATATGTGTTGCCATGTAAAATATGTATGACACATGTTACGAGAAATAGTATGGTGGTCACGTTCTACAGAGCAGAGAGTGCTAGACAAATTTAAGAAATAAGAGATACAGAAAAACCGTACAGACAACGCCCGACGAACGTGAAAAAGTTCGTGCAATAAGAATGAATCCTGAAAAAAGCATTTCAAAACGGGCTAAGCAATTACTAATCACCCTCAAAAAGTACATTAGTGATAATACAAACCGGCGAATTCCTAACAAGAAAAATGTGTGAGGTCTACTTGCTTAAAACAAACCCATTTTTCCTCAAGGGCACATTGATGGTGTAGAATGAAGCATCAGCCAAAAGGGAACTAAAACCATGATACAGGGTACATGGAATAATATCACTTCATTAGTGACCAAAAAAATTGTGGATTTGATGTCTCAAAGATTGCAACAACTGCTAAAATATTTAAGATGTTCACATAACGCAACAAAGTTTTATATTATTCAGCTCCTTTTTTATTTAATATCGCTTGCAGAAAACAGCAATTCTGTGTATCTAATACTGGAAAAGAATAATACGATACGGACGAACTGACCCTGAAAACAGTGTAATGTCACACTGTATTTTTGCCCACTAGATCAGAAGATATTAGGGATTGTACGCGTATTGAGATTGCGAATTTTGTGTTGTAAAGTATGGTGCTTTTGGCTTTATTTTTTTGTTAAATAGGGTAAGCGCTCCTAAAGTGGTGCTGTGTTAATAGTGGAGGTAGTGGAATGAAATCCTAGCTCTACGAAGAAATAAATACAAAAGCGTTATTTGTACTAGTATGAAATGTACCTTGCCCTTTTACTGTGTGTTCTAAAGATAAACCTTGCCACTCCGTAATATATTAAAGCTCCAAAATTCATATTTTCTGAACAGGTTGTGCTAATATGCTGGATTCCTTAAGAATTTATCAGGAGTGCCATGATTTCCTTAAGGCTATAAATGCGTTGGTCCATGGCCAAGACAATGCATTGGTCTGATTTATAGGCAGTCCTGTTTGAAATATGCTTCAAAAATAAATTACAGTAAAAATATATTCAGTATTTTCCAAGTTTTCCAAGTACTACCACCACTATAGAAACACTATACCACCATTACAGGAACAACCGGCTAGGAAGAAATAAACGCTTTTTTCGTGTATTTTACATAATAAGCTGTAAAAATAGATGTTTTTCTGAAGAATAATGGTGTTTCCATTCTAATTGGTATAAATATGTAAAATATTGTGTAATAGACACTTGAAAATTGCATATTATTGTTAGTAACACGACTAAGTGCACCACTATTGGTACAGTTACCCTATCAATTTTTTTTGTTAGTTCTACAAACAGACTAAATTGTAACACGGCGTGTACACTCAATTTGCGGCCGACTGTATGAGTCAAAATTGATTTCAACTGATTTATAATTATCCTTTGATTCCTTCTCTATTTCATTATTAGCAAATCTTCTCGAAGCAATTGAGGATAACCTGCAAAATATCACTAGTACAATGGGATTTGAAGTGTCCAACACTTTGATTGACTTTGCATCAAATGTTGCCGTACTAGATTTTGTGACGGTTGCTGCTAAAAAGTATCCGGAGTATCAAAAATTGGGCAGGCAAAGTGGGCTTACGTCAGGTTATCGCAATCTGTTGAGATATCGTAAGTTTGATGGCTCTTTTAACGCATATGGAAGTGGCGATTCAAGCATCTTTGTTACAGCATTTGTTGTAGATGTCTTGCTTGTTGCAAGCAGGTACTTAGGGGAGGTTGAAGAAAGGCCAATTCAATCATTTGACTGGCTTGCATCGAAACAGCACAGTTCTGGACGATTCGAAGAAATTGGCCCCATTGTTGTGCAAGAACTACAGGCAGATCCCATAAATTGTATTGCCTTGACTTCATACGTGCTTATTGCCTTCTTAAATTTTGAGCCCATAAGAAATAATTATTCAGAGGTCATTCAAAAAGGAATTGACTACATCTTGAATCACAGGAACGATAATGGCGATACCTTTCATTTGGCCATCGTGACGTATGCTTTAACTTTGCATGACCCCAAATCAGACGCAGCTGTCAACTCGTTGTTGAAACTTATGGAAAAGGGCCATATGAGTGAAGAACACATGTACTGGCCGAGTGAATCGCATACAATTGCAACAACGGCATACGCGTTGTTATCAATGCGATATAATGAAAATTTCTTTGTTAACCAAATTTTGACCATGCGATGGCTTGTTAAACAGCGCTATACTTATGATAGTTTTCCGAGAGCGCTAGACACATACGTCGGTTTAAAGGCACTGACAGGACTTGCTGAAATGATAGCGTCATATCATAACGATTATGATATAGTTTTTACGATTCTCCATAATAAATCGTTTCGTATTAGATCTTTCCTAATTAATAGTTACAAAAATTCGTACACAGGAAAATTCGAGGACATTCCAAGTGATACTAGGAGGGTTAAAATTAATTTTGCAGGGAAAGGTGTAGGTTTATTCACAATAAACTACATGTATAGTGTAGATTTGCGAAATCACATTCCCCAGTTTATGCTAACACTGGAAAAATTTAAAACGAAGTCGAATTACGAGCTGAAGTTGAAAATATGTGCGAATTTCATTCCATCGTTGCTACAAGAGCGTATCAATGTTTCACTGATAGAGGTTACCCTTCCCAGTGGATACGTCGTCGATAACCATCCCATAAGCAATGCAACTGGAGTTAGCTCAATCGAGGTAGGTTATATACGGGATTAAGAAAATGCTTTTATAATTGCTCTTTAAGACTCCATTACAGAAAATGTTTTTAATCATATCATTCGTAGAAAATTGATATCCAATATGGAGCTACAACTGTGTTTGTTTACTATGCAAATATGGGACCGGACCCAAACTGTTTCACCGTCACAGCATTCAGAGAATTGAAGGCATCCTACAGATGCCCAGCCTATGTAATTGTAAAAGATTTCTTCCATCCAGGTAAGATTGTACAGGATTGCATTGTTATGTTCTGCATAATTTTTGTTTTGTTTTCAGAAATCAATGCAATCAAAGTCTACGATGTTGATCAGGATGATGATTAAAAACCAAACGAAAATGTACTGTATCTTTTCGACAAAAAAAGGAGGGCAAAATTTCTTATAAATACAAATAATTAATGTATTTCTTTTTTGCACATTTAGACGGCTTGACCGTGTTGTACAATAATGAGTAATGTAGTACGAAATAATAAAAAACTACCAGTGAATCATTTCGATTTTTTTTTGATAAAATGTAATACTTGCTTTTCTAATATTCCACGAACAAGCTCGTTACGGTTTTGACCTCGTTTGTTCAATTCTAAACAAGATAATTAAAACATATGCTTTATTTGCTGCACTCCTGGTTGATCCAACGGTTTTTTATCTTTGTTCGTGCCACACGAGATTCAAATCCTTCGAGCTTAGAGCCTTTTATTTAAGGACCGCCTGAACTACATCCGACGGAAAGCGGTAGCTTCATGATCTTGGACAGTTACGATCGTCGCAGTCGCTAACGGCTAAGCAATAATAATAACACACCCTGGGTGACTGGTTTTGATAGCTAAGGTCTGCTGGGCAGTGCACAGCTGCTCGAAACACACACAGCTCGGTAACTGATATGTTTCTAGTGCTTTGCCTATACACCTTCGCACTTTCTTTGTATTTAAAACAAGTCAATCTTTTTGCGACTAGAATTTATCACAAAGCTTGAAATTTTCAGTCAATTAGAAATCGTGTAATCGGAAACTTCAATTATGTGAATGAAACAGTGAAACTGAATTAACAAGAGTTACATTTATTGAAATGATTTTATGTTTTTTAATGTTCATTTCAATTGACGTAAATTTTTTTTGAAATAATATTTTGTTTTATAATCAAGTCAGACTGCCTGGTTCAGGTTCTTCTCAATTATTAATGAGCGTTCAAAAACCGTTCATTTAAGATTAAATTTAAGATTTAAATAAAAAATTTAAAAAAAACATAATCATAAATCTTTTTCTTGATTGGCTAACATTGTTATAAAATATTTAGCGCATGGAGATTTTTCCAAGAAGTGGTTTACATATTACAAGTGATACTGCATCTGTCTCACTCACACAATAGAAACTTGTAATTATAAATATAATCATTCAGAAATCATGTTAGGTGGCAATCAAAAAAGATAGCCAGCCAGGGCTCTCCAGGAAACATCACTGCACTGGCTATCAAAAACGATAGCCGTGGCAGTCAACGTGTTAAACATTTTCATGTTTATTTCCTTTCAATTTTATTCCTTTCCTTTTAACAAAAATTATTCTTTTATTCCTTTTAACATAAAATTTTGGTTTGTAGTACTGTCAATTAATTTTTCCAATTTTACTTGAAATTAATACTCTACATAAATTATTTTAAAATGTCTTGTTTGTACTGGGGTACTCTCAGCAATTAGAAAAAACTCAGCTTCGAGAAATATACAACAGTTTATTTAATAATTGGTGTGACAATTGTATTCCTTCAATGAAGCTATTTCGGATGCAAAGTAAAAGAGTTATTGCCGCAGGATTTTGGACGCGACTATCGAGACTAGGAAATTTAAAATCGATCAATAATGCAAATGCCATAGAAAAAGTCCAACGTCTAAAGTATATTAGGAAGTAACCTCGTATTGAACACTTCGTTCAAAAATTTTAATCTCCAGGTTTTGGAAAAAACAAACCTGACATCGTGAACAAATCCGATAAGAATTGAGATGGGTTTTTGTATGTAGCATTCATATTTTGCAACGAGCAGGGTCAAATTAGTAATCGGGCCAGATTTGACCCGCGAGCCAGATTTTGCGGACTCCTGATGTAGAGCTATCAATCTCACAGTTTGACCATATTTCATATCACTCTTGCCGACGGATTTGCACGCTTACCAGTACCAGTAAAATGGTTTTGTTTTATGTATTCTTACCGGGTAAAACCTCTTCGATGCATTCTCATTTGACTCAAAACCCCCGTTCTAATCTTTTTTGCCGATTTCTAACCTCATATACACGGGGAAGTTTGGATTGTGGTTGTGTGTTCAGAAAGCGATTTCCCTGGTAAAGTGAAAAAAAACAAGATTTTGATACAGTACTGACCGCAAGATTCAAGTTATATATTTGTTTGGGTTTTAATTAGTGTGATAACTCAATGACTCCTATTTTTTAGGCCTTTCCCCTTGATTTTGCAAGCGAGTGCATTTCAGTAGCGTACGAGCTTTGTTAGGAAGAGTTTGTTCCCTGTTAAAGTTGCCGAAAATGAAGTTGTGCGTTGGCACCTTGGGGCCATTGCTTGTAATCTTAATAAGCGTGGCTCAAGGGTAAGTGCATTTTATAACAGATAGTTTTACTACTTCAACAATAGCTGTGGTTTCCACGCAAGAGTTCCAAGGATAAATGTATTCGATTAATGTCTCTTATCACATTACAGCCTATTTATAATCGGGCCAAAGAGAATGTATCCCAATCGCCAATATAACGTGGCGATAGGCAATTTTTTAGAAAATTCGGTGGACCTCTCAATGTCTCTAGAGTTATGCGAAGATAATAACGTAGTTCAAATATTTGCAACAAAAAATGTGACTGTACAGCAACATACGAATCAATTGGTGGATTTCAAGGTAAGTGTACTAGGGAGCTAAAGTGAAATGTCAAAAAATTATGACAAACCAATTTTACAGGTTCCGGAAAAGCTCCCGTATGGAAACTATATGATTTCTATAAATGGTATTCGTGGATATAACTTTCATGAAGATATTCCAGTTTTGGTTGAAAGTAAACCTTTTGCCGGTTTAATACAGCTCAATAAACCGATATACGAGCCCGGCGAAACTGTCAACTTCCGAGTGATAGTATTGGATTCCGATTTAAAACCCCCAAAATATGTTACAAACGTTACGGTTTCTATCAACGGCCCCATCGATTCCACAGTGCGGGAATGGGATGCTGCCCTCCTGACGATAGGAGTATTCGAGGCAAGTTTTCAGATATCGTCGTCTCCAGTGCTTGGAAAATACGAAATCGTTGTGGATTCGGATGGCGATCGATTGGTGTCCAAGATGTTCGAAGTGAAGGAATACGTGTTGTCTGGGGTCGATGTTGATGTTCATCCGAGCAGAATTCCACTAGAAGATCATCAAGCGGTTGATCTTACGGTGGTGGCTAAGAATGTGTTTGGCAAACCGGTCAGAGGAACTATTAATTTAACACTGTTTGAAGAGATGAGCAATATGAAAGTAAATTCAATTTGTGAAGTCAATGGTACAGCCCAGCTTACCATGCTTTTCAACAGACCCTTCTACATATTTGAAGATTTTAAAGAAATCGCTTTAAATTTTACATTCGTTGAACAATATACGAGTGAGTATTGAAAAGTCGATTAAACAAATTACTTGTCAGGCAAAACAAATAAACTGTTCACTTCGTGTGTTTTAGATCGCAAGCAAATAAAATCGATACCAATAACAGTCTTCAAGCACATGTACCGTGCTAAGATGATAAAAAAGAGCCTAGAGTTCCACCCTGGACAGCCTTTTAAGGCCACTATAAAGATAGAATTCCATGATGGGTCTCCTGCAACGAACGTAAAGTGCATTGTTCAAGTGGAAGGTACCGAGGAAAACGAATTCGAACGGGTTTCTGACAACAATGGCGAGATTCTTTTACAACTAACGCCGTCAGAAAGTGAAGATGTTATAACTTTGACCGTAAGTAAAAGCGTATTTTGTTCTGAAAAGGCTATTTAATTAATAACAATAATATTTACATTTTGCAGGTACTGGTAGACGGTCAAGAAATATTGGAGGAGGAAATTTCAAAGGCTAAATTCAAAACTAAATCCTTTCTAGAAATAAGTTTGAAATCAAGGTGTGTATGATTCACCTCACTAAAGCTTACAGCGACTTCTGCATGAAACTCAGCTCAAAGACGTCGATTTTTTGTGGTAAATCAGCCATCACAGAGCATCATCAAAATTAGCATGCATCGAAAATCCCATGTACAAACCAATTTGGTATTGCGGGACCATCGTATGGATAGGTATCCCACTTGAAGACTGGATCCTCCTGGAATTTACGTAGTTTTGTTTTAACTCATTGTAACATTTCATACATTGCTGGAAAACATATAGCTGTTTTTCGAATTACAGCACATTCATTGTGGTTAAAAATTAAATTTACTAGGTTTCATGTGTAGGTCTCATGTGTTGAAGACGAAAAACGTTGTTTATTCCTTTTACCACTTTTATTTTCCCCTTTTTCATCTATAGTGCACAGGTCAATATGCCAATTAGACTGAATATTAATTGCGATAAAAGTGTGAAATTTTTTATGTACTACGTTATGGCAAAAGGCAATATTATTGATCAAGGATACGTGAGTGTTACACGAAGAACGAGTGCTAATATTTACGTACAATATTCTGCCAGCATGGTTCCAAAGGCTACAGTGTTTGTGGTGACCGTCGCTGGAGACAGGATGGTATACGACACCATGGATATTTTATTCGAGGAACAAGTGAATAATGTAAGAAAATCAACGATACTTAATGTTATTCAAAGTGCGAACCATAGCTCTTGCTTTATTATGTTTTAACAGATTCACGTGGATATCCAACAAAAACAAGTTCAACCAGGAGGACACGTTAATCTGAACGTAAGAGGACGACAGGGTTCGTATGTGGCACTTGCAGCGTATGATAAAAGATTACGTGAATATGGCTCAATTCATGATTTAACCTGGAAGGACGTGGAAATGTTATATGAACATTTTTATAGCATTGAGGAGGATGAATTTGATATCTTTGCGGTAACTGCTTGTCCTTAGATGTAAACATACTTCAAGCTTTTATATATACATTTTCCATCCCTATTACAATATATTTATAGGGTTTTGGTCTATTTGCACGACTTCCAACAAATATCAAAATAAGTAAGATTTACAATTTTTGTGATGTTCGATTGAATAGAAACTAACCTACATTTTGCTTTTCAGACAGTGTAGTGAGACGCGCTGATCGTTACGATTCATTTGCAAACCCTATCCAGTATAGAAATGATTTTGCAGAATCTTTTCTGTGGAAAAATCTTTCCCTGCAACATTCCGATCAAATAACTCTGGTGGAGCGTATTCCAGACACGATGACATCTTGGTACATAACAGGATTCGCGATACATCCTGAATACGGCTTTGGAATCGTCAAACAGCCAGTCGAGTTTACCACAAAGAAGTCGTTCTACATCGTAGATCATCTACCATACTCTATCAAACGAGGTGAGGTGGTGGAATTGTCGTTCACAATTTTCAGCTATCATCAAGAACCATTATTGGGAAAGGTGCAATTGTACAATATTGATAACCAACTGGCGTTTGTTGAACATCCATTCAACGGTAAGAATGGAAATTAGATTTGATTCATTTTAAACGTTATTTTATTGTAAAGCCCAATGACTTGATTTCAGAAAGCGGTCAGGTGAAATACTTTAACACCCAGCCGATGATTGGAGTTCCGGTTTCATTTCTTGTAAAATCCAAAAGGCTCGGAGAGGTAGTCGTTCGTGTGCATGCATCTACAATACATGAGGAAGATACAATTGAAAAGGTCGTCCGTGTGATGCCGGAAAACGTTATCAGGCGCGGCTCGGAGACTCGCATATTTCACTCGAAACATCATACGAACACAACTTTAGACATGCTTTTGAATATCAACAAACTAGCTGATGCTGATTCCATAAAAATAAGATTCAGGATCGAACGTAAGATGCTCGTGTGGTTAACAATTGGAGAAGTATTCATAACTTTTTTTTTGATTTCATCTTTCAATTTCTAGCGAACCTCCTGCCAGAGATACCTGGAGACATTGGACATCTAATTGATTTTCTTAACGAAAACGGATCCCGAAAGTTGATTTCCTTTACGTTAAATGTCTATTTGATGGATTTTCTAACTGCCCTTGATCCAAACCACAGAATGATTGAACAAGTGGACAGTTTTCTTGCACAAGGCTATCGAAATCAGTTAAAATATCGTCTGCAAGATGGTTCTTTTTCATATACTGTAGGAGCAAAATCTAGTGTCTTTGCAACAGCTTTGGTTTCAAAGACCATGCAAACTGCTGTCAAGTACTTGCCTGAAGTGAATGAAAAAATTATTAATCAAGCCTTCGATTGGCTTGCATCGAAACAACACACGTCTGGGCGCTTCGAAGAAATTGGCCCCATAGTGCTGGAAGACTTCCAAACAAACAAAAGAAACTGTACTGTCTTGACATCATACGTACTGATCGCATTCCTAGAAAACCCCTACGCTAAAAAAAACCATCCCCGAGTGATAAAAAAAGGCATTGAGTATATCCTAGGACAAAGGAATGGGATTGAAGATCCTTTAGATTTGGCGGTAGCCACATTCGCCTTGACTTTATATGACTCCAACTCAGTATCAACCAGAATACTTTTAAATATGCTTTTAGAAAAGAATGTTTTTTCTACAACAGACATGTACTGGCCGAGAGAATCGCAATCCATCACTACCACAGCATATGCTTCTTTAGTAATGGGATATTATGAGAATCTAACCACTAATCAGATCATTACCTCAAGATGGCTTGTTAAACAGCGTCTTGCAACTGATAGTTTTGCAAAAGTGATGGACACAATCGCTCAATTAAACGCGCTGACCAAGCTGGTTGAGTTCATAAACCCGTCTAAGAACGATTATCGGGTCACTTATAAATTTTTCA
The DNA here is from genome assembly GCA_000441895.2 of Anopheles sinensis. Classification (NCBI taxonomy): domain Eukaryota; kingdom Metazoa; phylum Arthropoda; class Insecta; order Diptera; family Culicidae; genus Anopheles; species Anopheles sinensis. The sequence continues at coordinate 105,491 of KE524843.1, read as the reverse complement.
ATAGGTACAAAAAACTGCACGCTAATCGCGTTTGGTACTTATCTATTTCTCCGAGAGACACTCGTCCAATAATGATAGAGGACATTCCAAAAGATACTAGACAGATGCAAATTGAAGTCCTTGGAAAGGGTGTAGGTTTATTTTCTTTACAGTACGAGTTTGGTGTGAACCTGGTAAATCACCAGCGCCGATTTGGATTATCATTGGAAAAGCTAAAGCCGGTATCAAATTTCGAGCTAAAACTCAAAGTTTGTGTGAGTTATATATCACGGCTAGACTATCGTTCCAATATGGCGATAGTGGAAGTAAACTTTCCCAGTGGGTACACCGTGGATAACGATCCAATAAGCATGGTAACTGGAGACAGCTCAATTGAGGTAGGTAATGTGCGGAAGAAACACAAGTAAATCATCTCTGGAAAATGGTCAAATGAGAAAAATATTCTTTTTTCGCAGGCAACCGAAATAAAATTCAGAGGAACTACGGTATTTGTTTACTATGCAAATATAGGACCAGAACAAAACTGTTTCATCGTCAATGCACACAGAAGATCAAAGGTATCGTTCAGCCGGCCAGCTTATGTAATCGTGCAAGACTACTACCATCCGGGTTTGTATAATGAAGCCTAGCACTCATATTGCTCGTATGAAAAGCAACTATGTTTCATTCTTTCAGAGAAAAATGCAATTCAAGAGTACAATGTAGACCACAACGAATAATGCTTGATCAAATGAAATACAAAATCGACATAAACACAAATAACAAAATGAACACGAACGCATACGAATGCGCAACGCTCTATTAGGAAATAAAATGAAACCTTTGCAAAATTTAATTTATTTGTCGTATAGTGTGCAACACTAATTTGAGATTGCAAGGTTTGAGGTTTGGGTTTTTTGGGAGCAACACAAAATGTATGAAAGAAAACGCAAGTTTGGAATAAAAGAAATTTCGTTTCATACCTGACAAATCCTGCTCGGAAATGGGATGGGAAAAAATGGAAAAAAATGAAAGACTGAGTTCATAATATCAGTGCAAGAATATCGACGATTCTTTAAGATAATTGTACTCATTTGTAAAAAAATTTGAAGAAAAGTTTCATGGGGTATATTTAACTGTCACCCGTTCAACCCGATTAGTTTTTGGAGCTTCATTTTCAGTTGGATTATCGTATCGGCATGAAACTTTTAGAATGCATAGAAAAACATTTTTTTACAGAAATAGCAATAATTTTAATGTGCATTTTTCGGTTGATACCCCTCTTTCGTTCAACCTGACCACCCGTTTAGCATCTTGTATGGGAGATTCCGGTTTGCTGTACTTCAGCCCAAAAATCTTTGTTTTTTTAGATGTCAGATCGATTTGATATTTTCAGTGAAGATTCTTGAGGGTACGTCTTTCCGAAGTGTCGGTTGTTGTAAAATTCGAAATAGAGATTTAGTATCGATTTCAACAGAAAAGACTCATGGCAGAGTGCATTGTTTGCAAAAAAAAAAACAAGAATTTCATCTTACCTGCAAAAACAAAAACAACAACCTTCACAATCCCCTCATTTCATATTAAAAAAGTTTTTCAAAATAAACTCCGTAAACATCCGGAAGTTTCGTTTTTGACTTGATGAACAGTAACAAATAAGGCCAATATCGCCAGCATCGGATTTCCGGAAAGCTATTACTTTGGGTAAAGATGTATAACGTCGTTGATGTTGAATGTTAAAACCTTATCTATAAACAAAAATAATCGAGAAACCTCTCTATCGCTCAATGCAGTCTTTATACGCAAAACGAAAGAGCCACAGCTGGAAAGATGAATCTGTTAAGAGTATTGGCACAATAGGCAGTACAGGTAAAAGTTTATTTGGTTTTTAGTTTTATTATTTTATTGGTTAAAATCGCCTTAAACTGCGGATCCCGTTCAAATCTATCCTAGCGATGTGAAATGATTAAAACGGTAATTATGCTATATACAGTATTGGACAAAACATTTGCAACCAGTCAATCTCAATCATGAAACTCTGCTTTGAAGTTTTATACAACAAATGTTTGGGAGAAAAATTAGTTTTAGTTTGTAGAAACAGCCTTTTTCATGTTAATAATAACGATAAAAATCATTATTCATACATAAATACCCATGAAAAAATTATAATGAAAAATTAATGTTTTTCCACTGAACAAAGCAAGTGTAACTTCGCGTGCTGTTTACCAAATTCAATTTGGCTTTCAATATATCATAGCGAATAATTTATTTTCAATTACGGCCTTGCATCTGCGAGACATAGACTCGATCAGGTGACCTATGAAGGTTTGTGGAATTGCTGCCCAACTACAATAAGCATACTGATGATTCACCATCGTTGGGGCAGGGTGATCCGTGATCTGGGAGGGTTATTCCAAATTAGTATAAGATCTATGTATTTGTATTTATACAGTGTGTAATGCAGTACATGGAACCCCTGAAAAAACAATTGTCTGATTTGCTGTCATTTTGAGAGTACTCAAAATTGATAACAATGAATTTCGCTTATCACATCTTCTTTGTCCTTCTTTCTGCAAGCATGTGCAAATGTGTTGATGCGCTTGGCTGTCGCGGAAAAGCTGCTAAACATGCAATGTTTCTGTGCAAAACAATCAAGCCACAGCTGGGAAAAAAGCAAATTCCGTTGGTTTTCTTAGCAATGCTGATAATAGCTGTTTCTATTCCTATTTTATTGACATGCGTTCCAATCTTGTTATGGGTTCTAAGAGGTGATAGACACGAGCCGGCTTCCGATGTTCATGAACCCATGCACCACCGTTTACAATCTGTAACGACAACGAACTTGTACCCGTTTTTTTTCGATTTGCTCAATTCAAACGTTCAGTATGGTTGTAAAAACTCCATTCGAAACCACCCACGTTCGCTCGCTAAACTGGTACAATTCCTTATTCCGGGATTACATGCGGCTATCTGTGGTAATCTGTTTCTGCGAAACAAAACATAACGTTTGACCAAGAAGTTCCCAGAAGGTTGTAGCGCATTGATGTAGGTTGTACATAATACAATGTATGGATTTTCATAAACACTGAAAATAAACAAAGATTCTTAGAAATTCTTATCAAATCATAATGTATAGATTCTCTGAATGTCCTCGGTGAACATATCGTTTATTTTGAAAGATAATTTGTTTGTTTGTTTTGATAGATAGTGTGATAACGCACTTACTTAAAAGAAGCTGCCTTAACACTCAATCCTGCCATCAATTGCTCTTCAGTCGCAAGCGTGAATCGTAGGGAGAAGGTTTTTGCAGTTGGAGTTACTAAGAATGAACTGGTGCGTTGGTTCCTTGGTGCCGGTGCTGGCAATCTTAGCATCCGTTGCTCAAGGGTAAGTAGTATGAGATAGTTTTGTATTATCGACGAATATAATGTTTACGATGGGAGTTGTGTGACGAGAAACATGTGTTTATTGATACCTTTCGTGTCATTGCAGTATATTGATAATCGGTCCTAGAAGAATATATCGCAATGAACCATATACATTGGTAGTAAGCAATTTTTTGGATCATTCGGTGGACCTCTCACTGTCACTGGAGAGTACCGAGGATAACAACGTAACCCATATATCGACAACGAAAATCGTGGACGTACAGTCGAATACGAATAAATTAATAGATTTCAGTGTAAGTAAACTACGGAGCTACAGTGAAATGTCAGTTAATTGTGAAAAAAAAACATCTTACAGGTTCCGCAAAAGCTCCCGTATGGAAACTATAGGATTTCTATCAATGGCATTCGTGGTTTCAATTATCATGAAGATGTCCCGGTTGTGGTTGAAAGTAAACCCATCGCCGGTTTAATACAGCTCGATAAACCATTATACGAGCCTGGCGATATCGTCAACTTCCGAGTGGTTGTGTTGGATTCCGATCTAAAACCACCAAAGAATCTTTCATACGTAACTGTGGCCATCGAAACTCCGGCCGGTATCTCAATGAGGCAATGGGATAATGCTCCCTTGGAGATAGGAGTATTCGCGGGAAGTTTTCTGATACCGCCAGCACCAGTGCTGGGTATATACAAAATCGTTGTTGAATCGGATGGCAATGAACTGGTGTCCAAGACGTTTGAAGTGCAGGAATATGTGTTGTCCGGGATCAATGTTGATGTTTTCCCGACCAGAGTTCCGCTAGAAGAGCACCAAGGTGTAGATCTAACGGTTTCTGCTAAAGATGTTTATGGTGAACCAGTCAGAGGTAAGATCGAATTGGCTTTGTTCGAAGGGAACACTCCTATGAACGTAAACGCAAATCACGAAGTGGATGGTATTGCCCAGTTCACCATACCTTTTAAAAACCAACTCCACATTTATGATGATTTTAATGAAATCTGCTTGAAGTTTACTTTTACTTCGACGCACACAAGTAAGTAGTTGTCGCATATGTACCTTGTCGAGCTGTTCGTGGAGTTGAGCCGTTTTTTTGTCCTCTTCCAGACCGCACAATTATCCGATCGGTACCAATTACAATCTTCAAGAGCATGTACCGTGTAAAACTGATCAAAGAGAGTCCAGAGTTTCGCCCCGGATATCCTTTTAAGGCTACCGTAAAGATAGAACACCACGATGGTTCTCCTGCCAGCAGCGTGAAATGTCTTGTGAAAGTAATATCATCAGAGGAACACGAATTCAAACGGGACTCTAACGATAACGGGGATATTCCACTACAACTAACTCCGGCGGTAAATGATGATGTTATAACAGTGAAAGTAAGTGAAAGATTATTCTGAACTATAAAGACTGTATGATGGATAATATCAATGTCATCAATATGCAGGTATCGGTAGAAGATCAAGACTTGCTCGAGGAGGAAATTCAAAAAGCTGCATTTAATAATACACCGATTCTTGAAATTGCTCAGCAATCAAGGTATGTATGATAATGTAATGATATTTCCTTAGCTTCGGCAAAGTCCTATCCTATATGCTAGGACAGAAAATAAAGCTGCCTCCAATATGGCGAACAGACACTACCTCAAGCCGTTCTGGCGCTCGGATAGAAACTACTGGCAGCTAATAGTCAATTTTCCCCCTCATTTGAACCTTTCCGAACCTGCAAAGTCTTTAGTTTGGTTATATAATTTTCCCATACGATGATGAACTGAAAATCACTAATTCATTCTGAGTGTTGCATTACATTGCAGTGAATGAGTGTTGTATATAAATGATAAATGTCTTTGCTCTCATCCGCAGCACACGGATTAATAAGCCGATAAAACTGAAGGTTATATGTGGTGATGATGTGAAATTCCTAATATACTATGTAATAGCAAAAGGCACTGTCATTGATCAAGGATACATGAGGATTACACAACGAAACAATGTCAATATTGACATACAGTATTCGGCCAGCATGGTTCCGAAGGCTACAGTGTTTGTGATGACCATCGCTGGAGACATGATGGTCTACGACACCATGGACATTATTTACGATGAACAACTGAATAACGTAAGAAGAATTAACGATACTGATGGTAGTGTTATTCAACATGGGAAATATAACCTCTTGCTTTATTATGTTTTAACAGATCCTACTGGAAATCGAAGATATTCAAGTTCAACCAGGAGGACAAGTTGAACTGAACGTAAGAGGGCAACAAGGGTCGTATGTGGCACTTGCAGCGTATGATAAAAGATTACAGGAGTACGGTTCAACTCACGATATATCCTGGAAGGACATGGAAATTTTATATGACCAGTTTAACGGAATTGAGAAGAACGAATTTGATATCTTGAAGGTAACTCATAACTGTCTGCCCATGTCTGTAATCTTCCTTAAATCCCCGAATCTTGCTTTTACAGAACTATGGTCTCTTTGCACGCGTTTCGACAAACATTAAAATAAGTAAGATAATGGTTTCTGTTACGATCGGTCTCGTGAATGAAAGCTTCTGTTTGTTTTCGTTTTCCAGACAGTGCAGCGAGACACGGTGGCCGTGACGACTCATTTAAAAACCCTACCGAGTATAGACAATATTTTGCGGAATCTTTTCTGTGGAAAAATCTTTCCCTGCAACATTCCGATCAAATAACTCTGGTGGAGCGTATTCCAGACACGATGACATCTTGGTACATAACAGGATTCGCCGTACATCCCGAGTACGGCTTTGGAATCGTCAAACAGCCGATCGAGTTTACCACGAAGAAGTCGTTCTACATCGTAGACCATCTACCACACTCTATCAAGCGAGGTGAAGAAGTGGAGTTGCAGTTTACAATTTTCAACGGAAATAAGGATGCAGAAGTTAACGTTCAATTGCTCAACGTATTTGACCAACTGGATTTCGTCGGAGAACTATCAAGCGGTAAGAACCAAAAGTTTCTTTGATTAAGTTTATACTAAACTTAATATTGAGATACATGTTTTAATTTCAGAAAGCGGCCAAATTAAAAGCGTTGTTACTCAGCCAAACGTAGGTGCTTCAGTCTCATTTCACGTAAAAGCCAAAAAGCTTGGAGAGATAGTTGTACGTGTGGTAGCATCCAACATGCATGACAGGGATGCCATTGAAAAGGTCGTCCGTGTGATGCCGGAGAGCTTAATGAACCGCGGCTCGGAGTCACGCCTGTTCCAATCTACCTCTTATATGAACCAATCTTTTAAAATGTCGCCAAAGATCCACAGACATGCTGATGCAGATTCCACCAAGATAACATTCAAACTTGAACGTAAGATGCTCCTGCCATACTGAATTTGAGTCATAATTTAATGTTGAATTTTTCACCATTTAATTTTCAGCACACCCACTGGCAGAGGTATTTGAAAATTTGGGAGGTTTTACTAATTTACCAAGAAATCGCGGATCGCCAAACTTGCTTCTCTTTGCACTAAACGTCGGTTTGCTTGATTTACAGAAGGGCTTAGGACAAAACTTCAGCATCGCTGATGAACTGAAAAATTTTCTTGCACTCTGCTATCACAATCAGTTAAAATATCGTCTGCAAGATGGCGCTATTGCAGATACTGTAGTATCAAATTCTAGCATCTTTATTACAGCATTTGTTGCGAATGTCATGCAAAATTCCGCCAAGTACCTGCCGGAGGTCGATGAAATAATCATCCGTGAGGCATTTGATTGGCTTGCATCAAAACAGCACATCTCAGGGCGCTTTGAGGAAATTGGCCCCGTAGTGCTGGAAGATTTGCAAACAAATGCAAGAGAAAGCATTGCCTTAACCTCGTACGTACTGATCGCCTTCCTAGAAAATCCTTACGCCAAGCAAAACCACTCCCGAGTGATAGAAAAAAGTATCGGCTATATCCTAGAACACAGGAATGAGATTAAGGATTCCTTGGATCTGGCAATAGCCACTTATGCTTTATCTTTACATGATTCCGTGGCAGAAACAACTCCTAATTTTGTTGATAAACTTATTGAGAGAAAAAAAGTTGACGGACACATGTACTGGCCGAGCGAAGTGCATTCCATTTTATCCACGGTATATGCTTCGCTTGTACTAGCACCTAACAAGGATTTCAATCATAATGTACTTATGACCATGCTAAGCGTTGTTAAACAGCGTCCAGCCAATAGTTTTTCAAGCGTGATGGGCACACTCTTTGGATTGAACGCAATAGCGAAGCTGGCTAAATTTTTATCCCCGTTAAACAACGAATATCAGGTCACTATTAAATCATTTGATCGTACTTGGAAGTATGATTTTACATCGAGAGACAATGGTGCAATAATACTAAAAGACATACCTAGTGACATCAGAAATATGCAAATTGATGTTGTTGGAAATGGTGTGGGTTTATTCACTATGGAGTATGAATACCTTGTGGACCTGCGAAATTACAAACGGCAGTTTGACTTATCGCTGGAAAAGTTAGCTCCCAGATCGAATGATGAGCTGAAGTTGAAAGTATGCGTGAGATACAGGCCAGAACTTACAAACGCTCGTTCCAATATGGCACTGGTGGAAGTAAACTTACCCAGTGGATACGTCGCGGATAACAATCCAATAAGCATGACAACTGGAGATAGCTCAATTGAGGTAAGTTATCAGCACAGTCTAGAAAATGCATGAATTAACCTTGAAAAATGATGAAATGAAATAAACTGTTAACATTGTTCTTCGCAGCATGTTGCTACCTCGTTCGGAGCAACTACGGTGATTGTTTACTACGGAAGCGTTGGATCAGAGCCTAACTGTTTCGTCGTCACAGCTTACAAACGGTCAAGGGTATCGCTCAAACTGCCAGCTTATGTGCTGGTGCAAGAATTCTACGAACCGAGTAAGTTTTTTTGAGCATCGATTTCCCGATCGCATAATATTTCCCGTACTAAAAAAAATAAAAATATTCTTTCAGCGAAAACTGCAATCGAAGCCTACAATATAGAACACGACGATTGATCAAATAAAAATCAACATCGTTACATTCACATATGTCAGAATGTTTAGAAACACTAGCAACCGCTTTATTACGAAATAAAATCCTATCTATGCAATTTTTTGATTAGTTGTCGAATAAATCCCGATGGAAGCATCTAAAGATCCGAATAAAAGTAAACTTGGAACTCAACTGACGGTTGCTTTTTCTTTAAACGGATAATAAGGAATGGTATAAATTGAAAGGTATACCTAAAAAGTTCATTAGATTCTGGAAACGAAAGATTCGAACAGAGTTTGGTTTTGTCGAGTATGTTTGGCCATTTCTTGTAGGGTAAAATAAATAAACTAAGCTTCAAAACTTTCTGGTTTGAATGAATGGTATTAATGGACGAGTAATTAAATACATCCTAAGGTATCCTTTAAATATGACACTTTTCGCCGGATTGAATTCGGTAACGTGCAATTCAAAAGTAACGATATTTTTGAATTGAAAAACAAATAGACTACCAAAGTAACTGGGTTATTTAAAATTCTGTCGTGAACGTTACTTTGAAAAAGTCATCGAAATACAACTAACTTAATTGTAGCTAAACTATTTTAAAAAAAATGGGAATAATTCCAAGTTGGTGCAGCTAAACGTGGATCGTATTATACGGGAACACATTTAGCCTGAATTTGCGTTTCGGTTTGTCACCTAGTTAGTAGTGAAGAGAGTAACTAGATATCTCCTTTGTTGGTCTTGTTTGTAACTAGTTTAATTAAAAAAAACATGAACCTACCTAGCTACACTAACTACATTGTTCGAGACAAGCAAGATATGTATGAAAATTGACATCTCGATTCACACGAATTTACTCGATCTAAGTCCGTATTGAGGGCCATCACATCAACGTTGCAACCCGCTGTACCATCAAAGCTGTTTTATTCACAGGTTCAGGTTTGAATTAACCATCACTAGCACAGTATTTTCGCCGCTCGTTTTTGTGGCGAAAAGGCGAATTTTCTCCCAAAATCAGGCGAAATATGCTCTGGTTTTGAACGGTAAAAATGACCCTAAAATGTTCCCGCTTTACCGTTTTGGATCGTGAAAGGACGTTTCCCCGACACGAGGAATATGTCGTCCGGGACTGTCGGTGCAGAACATAAAATGTGTCGGGAGGCAGACACAATCGACAAAACCGTTTTGCCCGGTTCGTATTCAAGGCCATTTCGAACGGGGTTTTCGAAAAAATGGTGTATCGAAAAAATCGATGTTCCCCTCTTTCGAGGGGGGCCTGTCTTCGTGTCTCCGCTTTTTCCGCTCATCCTCATTCTGATGGACTCCGCGCTGCTGCCGAAGCCAACCGCGCTACCACTTGAGCCATCAGGTATTGGTGGCTCGGCGACGCTAAACTGGGTACAGTAGAAGCGGCGCCAAATTGCTTCGTGCCGCCGAAATAAACCTCATGCATGAGGCATGCCGTTGTACCGAAATCTATTCAAAGTGTTTAAGCTTTCCGAACGTTGCAACTGACACATTTTCGTGTTCAATAATTGCAATGTTTTTCATTATCTATTTGTAACTCTGATATGATTTGATTATTGTGGTAAGATAACAAATGGATGTTTT
>KE524843.1:23626-86049 GCA_000441895.2 Anopheles sinensis | reverse complement strand
CCTCATATTAATTTCACCGCGCCATTCCTCTGCTTGATTAGCTTCGCGATAAATATGCAACAAAGTTTCGATGCTGGCCGAACAATTAGCTAGCTCGGGGTTTTTTCGCGTTCCCTTCAGTCTCGCCAACTAAACGACTCCATAATCGGTCCATCACGAGCTCCGCCAGTTTGATTGGTGCTTGGTGATGTGAAAATTCGAAAACTAATCTCATTACCTCTGCCCGCGTGTGTGTTGGTGGTGGTTTATGGTCAGTTTTCCTTCTCGATTCGTCGATTTTCGTGGGCTTTATGTAAGGCAGGCGAAGTTCACAAATAAAACCCACACACAGGCTGACTTTCGGTCGACCGTGTGTCGGGGAGGTAAAGCAAACAGCATACTTTGCAAATCAATCAAGCTTCAATTCCGTACCCTTCCGTAGTCGTTTGGATGCTGCCTTCCTCGTGGATCGTGGTTCGGTTGCGGTGGGCAGAGGTTTCGATTCCGAAACGTTACATAAATCCACATAAATCGTGATCGTCAGCCGGTCCCAGGTCCGGTCGTTTCGCGAATTTCTGGCAACTGGTCACTGGCTTGAACGTAATGTAGATTAAAATAAAAAAAAGGTATATATGAAAACGTGGATGCATGATGGTTGAATAAATGAAGCAAGGCTATAGAGGCTGGGTAGGGAACCGATAAACGGAAAGGGAAAACTAATTACGAGCAAACTGGACGCTTTACCTTCAGCGGGAATCGGCTGAAAAACGCTCATCGCGCGCTCCAGCGCAACGAAGCTCTTGGTTGACGTCTTTTGCATCTTCGCCGAAGCTAAGGGCGTCAATCAGCCCAGCGATCGGCCATCGTGATATTTGTGGGGAAAATTTTCTCAACACACTGATCAGCTGGTTGCCATTTTTTTTGCCTTTCGCAAAAAAAAACCCCGATCGTCGATCGAATCGTTTCGAAGAGCGGCGTTGCGCAAACTGGTTCGGTAATAAACGTTTTTCTAACACTTTCCCGTCCCGTGTTTGCTCTAGCGGTGTCGTCTGGCCGGCGGGAGGAAGCAGAAGGGAGCGATGTGGGAGGGCAAAAATTGTATATTAGCGAAGGAAGAAGGAGGCACAGAGGAAAGAAAAAGAATTATATCTACCCTCCCCGAAAACTGCCCGCAATCAGGCTTTAATTAATTCGATTTTTATGTTGCATCGAAAACTTTCCCAAAACGGATCAGGAAAGCAGCGAAAGAGGGATTAGAGGTGGTTTACGGAAATGGACTCGGTCGAATCGATGCCTTTGGACGATCCACTAATGCGCCGGGATAATCGGTACTGATGTTTGCTAGTTGTTGGTATCATAATATCAAAAATGCGTTTTCCTAACACATTATATTTTATGGTACAATTCCAAAATCATCAAATCAAATTCTGGTTCATATTTTATTATTGTTGCATTTGTAAGATTATGCATCCAGGGCATTTTTTTAGTATAATCATTTTTGGCAAAATTTGGTCATAAAATTCATAAAACAAGCTAAGCGTTGCTAGGACATTTTTTTAAAGTAAATTCTTTTTTGAAATTGTAGTTATAAAACATATCAAACCAAACGATTTAGACGTGCACTACTGTGTTAGTGTAAAGAGCTGGGTGACGTGGCAGTCAAAGTTTTAACCATGTTTTATTGCTTATATAACCTTACCTAAATGTTTTTGTTATCCACATGGGTTTTTTTTGGACAATTTCTTAGCAACCAAGCTAAAATATACTACGTGGATAATAAATTTCATTTCTTTGGCAGTTGAATTACATATTTCAAAGAAAATGTGTTTTGTTTATGCAACACTCATTCCAATTTTGTTATCATAGGTTTATACATTGACAAGGTTGAAACATTTCTAGGCTGCATATATTTTCCAACCATTCTGACTTTAGTAACCGTGTTTTCAAATTAATGTATATTTTCGTCATTTTTGTAGAAGTTTCTTCCAAAATTTTCCTAGCTCAAGTATATGTAATGTTATCTTTTGTATTATAAAACTTAATGTGGCTATAGATTTGTTATTCAACAAATCAAATTCTTATCGGTAAACTCACAGTAGCGCATTTTCCTTGCACCGGCAAGGGCAGCGAAAGAGAATTTTAAACAAACTTGTGCGCGGAACAATGTTATCTTTCGCGTTCGAGCCGTTTCAAGTTAATCTAAACAGAAAACAAGCTTCTGCACGCTCATCATCGCGCTGTCCGGGCTTCATTTCATTCCCTTGGTACTTGCATTTCAGGGTTAGATTTATTTAAAAAAATTACCCAGAGAAAAGCTGACTAAAGAAATTATCTTACAAAAGCTAAAACCCAGGGTAGCAGGGGCAGAATAAGATATTCCGTACGCAGGAAGTCGAAGAAGGGGGGGTGTTGCTGCACGATGAAATGTGGAGTGGAGCGTTCTATATTGCCTTACGGTCTGTTTGCGTCGTAACGAGATTCGCCTGAACAGTTAACAGAGCGCAAGCGGGCGCCTTACGTAGCGGGGCGCAGCATAAGCAGCATAAGCTGCCAGTAGCATGAGGCGAACTTATATCGCATAATGCTTCGTCGCGGACGATAAGAAGCGAATGGTCGGTTGGGAAGGGAAAGATTGAGACGGCGCGGGATGCAAATTGAAAAGAAGAATGAAGGCGCAAAGGCATATAAACTAGGAAGCAAACGGTGGATGCATTTTTCATGCGCGCTTCCGCCATCCCACGGGGCCGAGCAAAGTGATAGCGTGCGCTACTGGACTGTGTCCCCTGCTTCTGCCTATGAGCCTTCCTCAAGGTGTGTACACTTCTGTTTGCCCAAGTGCAGCCCCGACTGCTGCTACTGCATTAAGTGCACTTTTGAGTTAGTGTGTGCACGCTTCCTCCTTGCCATCCGCTGAGGCCGTGATAAACGGAGCATCTCTGTTCGAGGCATTGTTTAGAGGGAAACTCTGTCATGCACACGTCGCTGCGAAGGGTGCGATGAGATGTGCAAACACTGGATCCAGCCTCCCGGGGGGCCACATTCGAAGACGCCCTTATCCAGGACTGACGTACTCCGAGAAACGTTTATGTTTGGCATGCTCTATTGCCGGCCTCGGACTGCCTCACACACCACACGATGGACCCGATGGAGGGCATGTGTTTGTGCATCTTTCCAGTTGCGAACGGTAGCTTATTTGCGATACTATGAGCAGATAACGCGGATGAAGCTGATGAGGTGCCGTTCTCGTGCGAGATAAGCGAAAGGGTGTTGTCTTTAAAAAAAGCTCCTAAAGTGTCGTCAAAAGAGAGGGAAGCAGAAAAAAGAAAGCTAATATTTAACAGGTGTTGTCACGTGCTAGGTTATTCAGGTTGTCACGTGAGTACAAAGATGCATAGCGCTCACGGCTTCCTTTTGCGATGCAACGTGAAATTCCCTCATTAGTGACGCATAATGGTCAGGAACTATTTACGTACGAGAAAACTAGAAGATAAGTAGCTTTCTTCCACTATTAAATTTTGTATGTACGATCATGGACTAGCCCTTATTTAAAATAAAATTGAAGCATAAACTTTTACTGAATAACACAATATTGGAAATAAATAATTAAAACGCTCATTAGCTTTAAAAAGTTTAAAAATTTAAAATAAAAGAATATCTAATAATAAACCTACTGCTTTAAATTTTATATCATAAAAATATTATTTAAGCATTTGCCAGTTCAATAGTCGATCAGATGAGATGACGAGCTTTCGAAAAATTAAAAATAGATGGAACACCACTAAGCTTTTGTAAAGTCTACAAAATAATGAATTTTATTCTCTCATTTTTGTGTTCTTTTTCTAGCTATACAGTTTAGTCACATATAATATTATTCTTGGTTATCTCACAATACATAAATACTTTCATTCTTTCATTCTGCTCATTTTCGATAATATTTGCATTTCATTTCGAGGACGTGTTTTTGGTTTTTAGATTTTTTTTTGTAAATTCTGGATTATTTTGTCGATTTCTATGATTTTTAAAATCTTCCTTTCACTTTTCCGCTCAGCTTGGGTATGGACGAAGACTTTATACGACGTTGTTAATGTTGCCCCATACGAAAACATACGTTTCCCTTTTGTTGTACAAACTTTCTTTCGACATCGTGCAACAAATGGTGTAACTGTGCAGACGTGAAACATTCAAATATTTGTCCGACAAAAATGGCTTTTCCGAACAACATGAAACAAAAAAAACGCCGCAAACTGTATGGAAAGCACACATACACACATATGTGCCCGGTGGAGTTTATGCAACATCGTTTTCCATGTTCGTACAACGAGACACCGCACAACCAAACTTTCAATTATCGTACCGGCTAAACGGCTTCCACTTAGGTTATGTTGACGAGAAGGGGGCTCAACATCGCAGCTCAAGTCTCACGTATCCCGCACATATGGCCGTTACACCCTTGTGAGTGTGTGTGTGTGTGTGTGTGAAGATGTTCCCAAAACTGAAGCAGTTAGTGAAATTGATTCACTTCGCGTCGCTCCGCGAAAAACACGTCCACTTTCTGCTGCTTGAGTTGAAGAAGGAAAGACACACACACACGCAGGTAGACACACAGCCCGCTCCATGCTCGTGAAGATGCTGGATCTCGGTGCGGGGGTGTTAAAGGCTGATAAAACATTAAAGCCATACATCCTTCGCCTCGGCCGCGGATCAGCGAAACGAGATCAGTTGGGTGAAACTTTTGTTTCTCTCCTTGGGTTGTGGGTGGTGGGAGGCACGGGGAAGCTGGCGGCGGTTGCATTTTCGCAAACGGAACGTTTCGTGTTTGTTTTTCCACACCTTCGCAGCCTCTTTGCGCCTAAGAGGGGGACGGCGGCTCGTGGTGTAAATAATCTTTTCCAATATGGATTGCCATATAGCGTGGAAGGAGCTGCTGCAGATATCGAGCCACTAAACCGATTTACAGTTTAATGAATTGCATTGTTTCGCGCTGAAAGAGCACCGAGAGTTGAGGCGATAAGACGATATCACCACAGTTGAGGCCCGTTTTCCACAAACCCTCCACCCTCCCCATCCCCAAGGTTAGGCCTTGGTCCATATGCATGTTCGGGTGCTGCAAAATCAGGTGAAGCGAATGGAAATGTTTATGATTTCTCTCGTCACAGACACACATACAACGCGGCACGCATAGTCCGGGCAGACAGGCGTATCCCGGGACGGACGGTTCCGGTGTGGTGCGTTTTGGAAAACTCCGCCTCGGGG
Organism: Anopheles sinensis; assembly: GCA_000441895.2. Taxonomy (NCBI): domain Eukaryota; kingdom Metazoa; phylum Arthropoda; class Insecta; order Diptera; family Culicidae; genus Anopheles; species Anopheles sinensis. Next base: position 80,817 of record KE524843.1, on the reverse strand, counting down.
CTTTTTGGACGGGAATCGCACGCCAGGAGTTACCGGGGCTGGTCGGACCATTCCATCCGGTTGAATGCATCCGTCCGTGGTGAGCGATGTTCGTTGTTAGCTTGCGAATACATGCTCAGTTCATGGGTTTCATGTTATGTTTTTTTCTTCTATTTTACGTAATCCCATTAAAGATTTCGATTGATACATTCTTGTCCGTTTCATTCAATGATCCACTGAACATTTTACAACATAATTGAGCGAAAACGTAATTGTTAGGCAGGAATTGTGAGTTCTGCAATTCTAACATTTGTTTCCAAAAGGCATACGTGTTTTACTTGTCATCTGCCTTTTAACCAATCATGTATTTTATTTTTCGAAGCTTTTCAACAGATATACACAGATAGTTGAATATGCTTAGTTATAATATACATATATAGTTATATATCTATAGTTATAGTTCACACGATGCGCAAACGATTGAAAATACACGCGAAATTATCAGTTTTACCGTCATTTTTTTTCGTTTCGTGTAGAAAACAGCACAGAGGTAAATTGTTCACTCAAATCTTGTCAAAAAGCATAGTACATGTTCATAAACAACAAATTTTTCCATGCGTTCGAACAAAGTACCTCGTGCACAAATCTTTGAAAATTTTCACTCGCCGACCAGAAAACAGAATTTTGCTCACTTTGACAGTTGACTGACCAACTGACAGTATTTTACAGTTGACTCACAGCATATTACCGTTTGCTAAGGTTGCTTTGCGCTTCGTGTAAGCTAAGCATATGAATAAGCTAAAAGCTTAAACAAGGATCTCTCCTTATTTTGAAACACAACTCTAGCTCGGATGTGATAAGTAACGGTTGTGATTTGCATAGTAAAGAAGCTCATTAAAATATTTGCCTAGTAAGCTTCGCCAGCATTCGCAAAAATGTTTATTAAAAATAGATGAAAAAGTTTAAAATCGTTATATTTATTTGAAGCGATAATAGAGCGTTTCAATATACGTCGAGTAAATTCAGAATGTGCATACTCCATTTTCTCCGATAAGTTGATATGAAAATCAACCTTAGATAAAATAAAATTATCTTGATGTGACGTTATGTTTGTCACTATCTTTAGTACCAACTTTAAGCAACAAGAAATAGAGATATCACTCTCCTATCAGTGAAATGGAACATGCATTTGCACTTAGGCAACGACTTCCTATCGACTTGAGTTCATGGCAAGAAGTGCCATAAAAAAAGCTGAAGCGACAGTCAATTCGCTTTACTCTAAAACACTCTTTGGAAGGTACTTGTGTGGTGGCTACCAGACTCGTTACGTTACGTTAATCTAGGGTTACGTTAATCTGGCGCTAATGTTATTATATTTATCAATATTACTCGAGTGCGAGCACATGGAGCGTCCCTTGCGGGGTTGACGGAAACGTTACGCGAGCGTTTCGTGTTGCTTTCAGGCTAGCAAAGGAAACTCCAGCATGCATAGTCCTTTCCAGATTTCGAAGCAGTCTGCTCTCAGGCGATGGCAGCTTGCGGATCCGGTGCAGTTAGCCCGGAAACGGTCTGACGGGCTTGCTGGCGCTAATAAAGCCCTCCCTCTCTGGTTGTCGTGCGGAGATATGTTACGCTTGCAAACGCCCAGTTACCCGATGGTTCGTAACGTAACGTGCCGCGGTGGTTGCAATGAGCTCCGGGATTGAAGTGCAGGCTCACTCGAGATACCCGAGGCGGAGGTAACCTCCTCCAGCAGCTGCCACAGCGGCTGCCGAGGGCCCCCAGCTGTGTTGGCCACTTGAGTGTCTGATTCCAAAACCGTGGTGGACGCTTCTCACTGCACGCGGAAACCACCCGACTGCCCCAACACCACCACCACTGCGTTGGGCCGCGATGCGGAAGTGATTGTCATGATAATTTGCAGCGCGCTTGAGTGAAGGCTCGCGAGACTTCTTGGGCTGGCCAGGCTAGGAAAATTTATTCCCAATCGTTTATCGACGTTTCCTGAAGCAAAGGTTTATGGAACCCGATGGTTTGCCAGCCGAAAGGAGAAGGGTCAGTGTTCGGTGGATTTGTTTTGAAGGGGTAGCAAAGCTCGTTGTGTTCGGGAGATTCCGTTAAAACAATATTTGCTTTGTTGTTTGTTGGTGTTCTTGCTTTCATCATCTGTTCTCTTCAATAACCTCTTGGACAATTTCCTTCGCACGGTGTTGCTGCTGTACGATGACGGACTGTTCTGTGCCAGTATTGTTAAATTGAAGTGATATTCAATAGGATTCTTGAAGCTTCAGTTAAAACAGAATAAATAATTTTGTACAACTGTTATTCATGCACACGAATATACATTATTTTGGAACATTTTCAGTAATTTAGATCAAGTTAAAGTGTAAAAAACCCAACATAAAATTTCCCTACCCCATTTGTAGTGTTTTTTGGAATGTTTAGAATGTTTGCGGATAGCGTTACCTGAAAAACTTTTCGATACTTCAGTAAATAAAAAAGCTTATACATAAAGTTTAACATGAAATATACATTGTACAAATCTCACCCTATAACATTTAACCCAAAATCAAAATTTAAAAGCCGTTTATCGCAGCCCAATCACACAAAGATAGAATGAAGGGTTCAAAAAATGCTTAAATTACTAGACTATCACTTTTCAAAGTGGATTCTAGTATGAAATATGTACGCAAGCAGTCCTTTCAATTTACATTGAATTCCTCGTCATCCAGCTTTAAACCATGACAAGTCTTACTTTGTCGATAAAAGAGTGCTTTAAAAATAGAGTTCTATATGTGAAAGACGAGAAATAGTTTATTTTTAAACACACATTTTCACAGCCGAACTTCTAGGGTGCAATCTGCCCTTCGGTTGTTGGTCTATAGATCCCAGAAATGGTCCATGCATTTCCCGCTGACGCATTGATCCGTTCGAGTTTAAAAGCTACACCTGTCGGTAGGCTTTAACCTTATTAATACCATAAATCATGCCCCGTGGAAAACCCTTTTCCCATTCACAAGGACCCCCTTGTGCCCACAAGAAGCATAAAATCAGCAAACACACACACGCACACACATGCGAGCAGGCAAAGCGCTGTGGTGGAATGCTATTGATTCCTGCTCCTTTTCCAGCCTGTCGAAAACGTCCATTCATGTTGACTGCTTACCGTTTTAACATAATTCCACTGGCAGGTACCAGAGGTGGACCAATTTCCGTGGCTGTCCACCGTCTCCGTTCGACGGGAAAGACAGAGTGAGGTAGCGAGCGAATTAGAGTGCGAGAGTGATATGGTTCCCTACACCCCGCTGGTCACATTATGCTCACTTCCTGCACGGGTTTGTTTACAGTTCAGCCTCTGCCTTGGCAACCAACTTGGAAACTGTGTGTGTGTCCATATGCCAGTTTGGACTAGAAGGTTTTGTGAAGGTATTTGGCCTTTGGTCCAAAGTTCCAGCGAGGCCACTGCGGTAGCCCTGCTGGAGGTCTACCCTGTTCTACCTGTGTCGCTTGCCTGGTCTTCCACTCCGGTTACTCCGCTAGGGAAAATTTGCATGGCGGAAACCTGACGTAGCGTAAGGCTTCCAGGCGTACGGAATAGAGGCATGACGGCACGAAGAGAACTAGTTTGGGAGTTTTGCATTACGGCGACGATGTTCGTGTGTGTGGTTGAGGCATAGGCATAGAAAAGGAAAATCAAAAATCCGCTACACACCATCGGAGATCCAGGATGTCTCTCGAGGGAAAAACTCCACCGTGGTAGACTCACATACACACTGTAGGCAGATGTGCTCTGTCGCGTATCACCTTTTAGTGCTTTTAATACGCTTATAAATCCAGTTCAATAACCTACGCCTAAGCTCGGCGAACTCGGGCTCTTCCGCGTCACATCAAGTCGCTTGGATCATCCCAGGGCCAACGGAACGCGAATGGCGGAGTCTTGGAGTTCCTGGGGTATGATGGCGGTGTACTTTCTTACTTTGCCATCGTAAACTCGCTCGCCGCTGCGGCGAATGGCGCAAAACCGGTTGTTGTAAGCCGCCCAGCGTTGTTGCCCCACCGTGGGATATCGGTGTGTTTGTGTGTAAGTGTATGTTCTGCCCTGGTCTGCATTCGCTATTGCCGAAAGATGGAGGGCTCCAAGCTCTGGCGTTCCTCTTCACCGATGTCCACGGGATGTGGGTTCTCGAGCCTCTCACCCAGTCGTGTCGTAGGGAAATGGTGCCGTTTTATTTTCGTGTCGGTGCCTTCACATACATTCTTCTTACAACTACCCTTGTTCGGGTGAAGGCTTCTCCGGAGACCTGACGGTGCGATGTCCAACCCGGCGGCCATGGTAAGCGAGCTGCGAATCGTTTGGACCCGTTAAAAGGTTCTTCTCTTCCGAGCCTCTCCTACTCTGGTGGCTTCAAACCCCTTCAAAAACCTCTGGATGAACTGCCGAGCCGGTTCTCTGATCGTCGACAACGACGCCCACGTTCTCGGTCATTGGTGACCCACTTTGGGCAGAAATTATACCGCACCGGAGAACCCCACAGGTTCGGTACCACCACACCTTCGAGACGGAGGGAGAACGTAGAGGCGAAAGTCGACAAAACGCTAAACGAATGTAGCTGTCGATTTGTTCGATTGAAAATCTGCCGCACGTCCGCTTGAGGCCGCTTGCTCCATTTAGAAAATCGAATAGAATGGTCCGGTTTACCGGCCCGTTAGGCCGGCAACGTGTTAATATGCTGTCGTCGTAAATGTCAGACAGGTAATAGTGATGCTAAATCGTTAACCATGTATCCGTGTGCAGCTTCGATCCGTGGGTTTCGAGGAGACTTTTCGATTGGGGTGAGGAAAGATTGAAAATAATTTGATCATACCAGCGCATGTCGGAAAACATTTGCCAACTTACGAAAGTGCGTAGTAAAGTGGTTTAAGATGAGATACCACACTGCGGGAAAAAGGTGAAACAATAATGATTTCAGTAAACAATTCTGTTGTTAGCTGTTTGAGAGGAAACAAATTGCTTCCATATAAATGGGAAATCCCAATATCTTCAGCTCAAGTTATCATCCACGATCGGAACTTGATTCCAGAACTTCGGAATTCCAAAATCCCAGAGTTCCAAAGTTCCAGAATTTTGGAAATACAGAATAAAAAAATTCCAGAATTTCGGAATTCCAGAAAATTAATCACAGGGCTCTAACAGCTTCCAAAACTCGATGATCAGTTCCATGGGTACATGACGAGTTGAGATTGTATAGTATTAATTATTAATAACTATCTTTCATGTTTATATTAGAGCTTTAACTCATAAATTAAGTCTTAATTTGTGCGTTATGCCTTAACCTGTCTTTTGATGGCACTCGAATACTTTAGTACTCCGAAACCCAAGACTCTGTAGTAAAATTTTCCAATCTGTGGAGCAAACATCACCACTATTCAGTGGCTTCATTCAATTTTGCTCAGATTGTAATTGCATCAGGTCTTATAACTTTCCTAACATGCACTGAAACTAAACTTTCTGAAAACTTGAACAAAGCATAGGACGGTATATCTTTATCTGGAACTGTGTGTTTAGTTTGCGTATAAAAACTTCAGTGAACGAGTTCAGTTCGCGAGAGAGGATGACTAACTAGTGCCTCCTGGAATACACCACGGCTTGCCCAGTTCCCTGCCCCGTTTGACTCATCTGCTGCTGCTCCACTGGAAACATTGTACCGGAGTTTGTTGTTTTCGTTGACGACATTGGTGGTTGTGCCCTGTGAGTTGAGTGCCGGAGAGGTAAGCGTGCTGCACTGTTTGTACGCCGTAGTGTATCGAATGACACGGGCTGCCTTAGCTGCAGATCGCAGATCCAGCACATACCATTCGCTGCGGAAGAACGGAGGAAGACCACCACTTCTTCGCCCTCTTTATGTGGGGGATCGGTAGGGAGGCTCGTTGGCGTCGTGCCCGTAACCGTGAAGATGCCGCGCACTGGATCGTCGCTCGAGCGAAACCGAAAGCAGAGGTAGAGGTGATGGTCCCGCCGATATGGTCGAAGCCGATCCACCGACAACCGCTTCGAACGAGGCGAATCGTCAGCAGCTCTTTGTGGTTTAATGTTTTTGCTTTTCCGAAGCTCAGTACTTACTTCCTTTTTTCCCCTTTCGCAAACACCCGGTGGCCGCCATTTTGTTCTCGCGAACGAGAATGAAGCTCTTAATCATGGGGGGGAATGCCAAATCGCACCGGTGAGCCTCCTTTTGTTCGGTGGAAATGCTGGAGTGACCGGTGGAGAACCTTTTCAGTGCTTCGTTGCGCCAACAAGAATTGGTTCTTTCCCGTTTCCGCAATTCCACGGTATCGGAATATGCCGTCCGGGAAGGAAAAACTGATTAGTTGCGCCACGTCGAGCGTGGCTTGCGCACGATCGCATCACCGTTTTCAGTCTGATGTTGGAAAAGATGAAGAAAAAAGAATTCGAAAGCCTGTCAGATGCTGGTGGATGGCTCAAGTGGCTCAATAGAAGTTTCAGCGAAATCGTGATCGTACCAAAGATTAACTATCCTGTTAGAGTCACGCCAAGAAGTGTGCAAATAAACAAATCTTGGCCTAGTTCCGTTGCAAAAGAGATAAGTCCATTTTTTGAACAGGAAAACCTCTGCTTAAACTTAGGTTGTGAAGAAATTATGGTTTCATCACTTTATTCTTTTATGTAATCACAAACAAGATCATAGGTTAAATATTTGATGTATCATCTCCTTAACCGCTTTACATCGTTCCCAAACGGAAAGTCAGCTTTTTGTTTTCGTATCACTCAATGTTTACACAGATGCAGGTCGATCTTGCTTCACTCTATTGAAATTCATCCCACTCTTTCATACAAACATCTCGTTGCGATATCCCGCCTGACACTTCTTTATTTTGGCTAAAGAATAAAAGGGCTTCGTGCAAACTGCGCAAAAAGGAACGTAACAGAACGTGGTGGATAAATATCTCACGTTTTTCCTATCGATCAAACGAACGTACAAAGCTGATTGCAAGTCACGCGAGGCGACGCAAAAGCGTCGTCGGTTATCGTCGTTAGGAGTCAGTGGATGTTGCTTTTTGGAGCTCGTATTTTGCGCCCATCTTCTAATGTTCTGATACTGATGTCTCACGATTGTGTGGCGTTCGTTTGTTTCTCAGGTTGAAGATTTTTTTTCCAGAACCCATTGGTACTTCTCTAGCCGGCTGTCGATGTACTGGAGAATGAGTCAATTGGGGGCTGAGTCAAATAAAATGACTAAGTTTCGATAACATTTTTCTCAATTTAAAACCGTGGAGCTTTATTGGGAGCGCAGAATTTTTAGCTATTTATCGTTGAAATTGGTGGAAAATGGTTTATGGCGGAAACAGTTTGTGTTATTCCTTCTACAGACACGAGAGATACTATGTCCGGAAGGAAGTGCCGGGGAGCAAAGTTGTGTCCAAAACAGTTTGAAAAGCCTAAATCACCGTTGGAGGGGAAAACACCGCTTAATACTGGCGCATAAAAGTTAAGACTTCATGTCACCCGCCGTTCCTGCCGCTAGCCTCAATCTGTTGTGAACCTCCCCGCCGGCCAACCATTGAACGGTGAAATATGAGTCGACAAGACTGTTTTCATGGTCGGATCGTCGTCGCTTTCGCCTTCGCGGTTGTGTTACTTTTTTTTGTGCTGTGTATTTCTGTCTCTCGTTCACCGCGAGGGCGAAAATGTTGATGAATCGTCAAGCTGATCGACCATCAACTGGCAACAACTGGCAATCCGGGGTGCGCACCACAACTGCACCACGCAAACGTTAAGCTAAGCCCGGGGGACACAATTGTGGTCATAATGCTGTTGTTTTTCTCTCCCTTCCTCCTAACCCTCTCGTTAGTTCCTGGTGCACTGTTGGTGTTGTTTTGTATTTATTTGCGCGCTTTACAGACGCGCTCCCTCCTCCGGCCGATGGAGGTCGATGAGTTATGGAGGACTGTTTTAACTTATATTGCCCGCCTTTGCCCGCCTTCCGCTTTCGGTGGCGGTTTTCATTGGGAAGGAGCGCCCGCGGGAGGCGAAAAGTCAGCTGGAAAATTTCTCCTAACGTTGCCGGTTTTTATCGACGACTTCGACGCGGTTCGTTTTAGGCGAAACAACAACACATACCGACACAAACTCAAACGTCAAAGAAGCAAAAATTGTGCCGAGTTCACGGTGAGGGCATTCGAGATGGGGAAAAACATCATAAAAGAGTTGAAGCTCGTTGAGTTTTCGTTTGCTCGGTTACAGAAAAAAGTTTTCGTTTCATTTTTTGTCAAGTTTGAGCACCAGCCAAAAAACATACTCGGTTGTTTGTTAATGTTAGTGGTTAGATGGTTGCCATGAAAGGGTTTAACGTGACGTGCGTTATTATTGAACTCCCGGTGAGGTTAATTTTTTTGAACTTGTTTAGTGAACTATCGTTTTTTTCTGATCGGGAGTTTTCAATACACCTGGTTTTTGTTTTGATTTCTCTTTTTGCTTAAATTTGATAGGTTCCTAATAGGAGAAGAGTAATTTAATTTGGTTTACTACCAAAATGATTAAGAGATTGATTTAAAAGTTTAGTTTTATTTTTCTAGTGCTTTTTTTCGAATTTTGCTTGTTTATTTATTAATTTTTATCTTGTCTTCTCTTTCAGATTTGTTTCTTCGAATCTCCTACGAAGGCATAACAAACGCTGTAAAAACCTTGAACCTACAAACTTCAACAGTACTTTAACGTCTTCTTCCGCGCCTCGTGCTGATTATGGGACTGTAAATTGAATAAAACCACCCTTGTGAATGGGCGTGTGTGTTTGTGTGTGCAGGGAAGTGGTTGGTGCAAATGTTCGCTGCTTAAGTTGCAACCGCCCTCGAATTCCACTGCAAGAGTGCGAAGATACACGGTCGGTGTTGTAATTAAATTTTAATTCGCATCTCTCCATGCGGGTGAGACGACTATATGAAATAAAAAAAAAATGGGAAAACCTCCGGTGGTGCGGCGGAAAGTGTTACCATAATTTTGATCCAGCGGTCCATAAGTTACACGAACCGGCGAGAAACTTGTAAAAACAACCACACGAAACCCGATGGCGGTGACGTGAGTGTGCACACAAGTGGTGCGGTCAAAAGAAAACTTGGAAAGCCCCAACAGCATCGTTCGGTTCGGAAGTGCGGTCGGGAAAATGCTGCGGCGGACAGTAAAAATTGCCTACGATCGTAAAACACACTGTGTATCCCAACCACCCCTCCTCATGAAAGGTGTAGCGAAACACGGGCAGCCTTCGCGAGAGAAAGGGTCAATGCAGTGGAAGCGATATTTAATTCGTCGAAATGACTGTTATTTTGAAAAGTGAATCAGTTTTCCACCGGAACCTACACCCTCGGTTGACCAGGGTCGACCACTGCTAACCTATATTTCCGTCCACGTGCCCACGATGGCACACGTACTACACACATACACACACGCACAAGCAGACAGACTCCAATGTCTTCGAGTGGTTAGGTGATGTTTGGTTCACGTTTGCCCAGTTTTGAGGTTAACATCGTTTGACAACTTCATTACGTGAAAGAAAGCAGAACGCTGGGTGAAAATGTAGCCAGTGAAGAGGCAATTTTCATAACAATGGAAAACAAATAGTAGAATTGATGTATCCTTGTTTGTATTTGCAAAATATTTTCGAACGCAAAAGGGGAAAGATATCAATACTTTAAATTAATCATATCTTTGACACATTTTACAAAACTTTAATGTTATTTGCACATCTCTGAGATTCTATTATTTGGATTTTACCTTTTTCTTATCAACATCCACCTCGAATTGAGGTTTGCATTCTTGTGTTACCTTTTTGCTTATCCCTTCCGTTCATATCGCTGTTCCGACTAACGTTATCTTCCCATTTTGCCGTTCGGCAAAACTCTGACGTTTCGGCCTCGGTGGTTTTTTTCCATTTTTCCAGAGCATCTGGCACCCGTGATCTTCCATCAAGAACAGCATCTCCGCCGGGCTGAGGTGTGGTGTGATCGATCGATAGTGATGTGCGCGGTGTACTGAACGCCCTCTCCCATTTCCCCCGGGAAAACATCCACCCTACCTGATGCGGCCGCCTGCCGCACCGAGGAGGTGTTGTCCAAGCGGTGGAAAGCGGTGGAAAACGCTACAGTAGTGTGTGCGCGGTTGAGGGCAATAATGCGCAAGTGAAGCGGTGTACAACACCCCGATACCGGCCGATCCTCTTGTGTACGGCGTCAACACAGTGGCGAATTCGGTGTGGATCGAGGCCAAAACGGGAGTTAGTTTTCCACCCACAGCGGGGGGTTAGGGGACGGCCAAGCAGGCGAAGGTGTGTGCGGGGTTGAGTCGGTGGGGAAGATAAAATATAATTGGTAAATGCAACCCCGGTGTGCGGGCGAAGAACCTTACCTTCGCAGCCGTTACCACCTACACCGAGTGCAGATGGAATCGAGTGAAAAGTGCCCCATGAAAAGCCGCGCCAAAGAAGTGTTGTTATAATTTGTTGGTGCGTGTGTGCGTATGTGCATGTGTTTATTTTTTTTATTCTATGTGGATAGTTTGCGGTTTCGGTTGTTATTTTCGCTAATTAAAACCTGTTCGGCGGATATATTCCACACTACGAACTGATCTCTCCCGGTCCAGCTTAGATTGCTGGAACATTCTTCGAAGGAACCGGAACATCATCAAACCGGCAAGGTAAGAACCAATACATATGATTATTTCGCATGTGATAAAATTTCCCTCTCAATTTTACGATAAAAACATTTCTCTATTTCGATGAATTTATGACGTCAACGTTAGTAACGTATTACCAAACTAATAAAGATGCGAAGCTCAAGGTATGGCTCACTTCAGATGTTTAGAGAAACAAATATAACCCGCTTATGCAAGCAGCTTGAATCAAATCAGCCTAAAAGTATCGAATTAATTTTAATTATTCATAATCTCTCATTTTCTCCTAACGAATAACGTAAGATGGAAAAATCTTTATGTTTGTTTCTCAGTTACGTCTTATTGAAAGCAAAAAATGTTGTGTTAAATCATCGGGAAGCGTTGACGTTAGCGAACGTTAGAAATATGATGAATATAAAGAAAAGTTCCTCTATTGAATTGGACCAACTTAGTAAATCATAGTGGTTTGATAAAATTAGTATACTGAGTATACTTAGTATACTATCGATAGTATATTTTGTTAAATGTTGTTATATGGAAGGAGTTCAGCGCCAGACAAGGGAGTGTCATCGGGAACGAACGGTTAGTCATTCTTCTCGTTTTTGTTCCAAACGGTACACCCTTTCCAGCTCGTGCGTTTGTATGTGGTTGACCATGGATTTCCCTATTGTGTTGGCGATATAGTTGCACTTTGACCGAAATGCATCTGTGTTGTGCTTTTTGAACGCAAGTGGAACACCATATAACACGGCCGGTTGAGGTGTGGTCTCGAATACAATGTCCCCCATACAGTGATTGATTGTCGAGGGATGGTAGCATACGATGTTGACCCATTCAATGCTACCGACGGTTCAAAATCCCAGAACGGAGGAGTTAACATGGCCCGTAGAATTGAACTCAACGAAGAGCAACCAGGGCAAAGCGAAGAGCGATTGGAGCTGATCAGCATCAATTCATCGATGCTGGAACAAATCTGATTAACATCTGATGTCATCTGTGGCCATCGTTATGTTAGTACAACCTATTACACACTTTGTTTGATTTTTATGTGTTTGTTTTTTGATATAGAAACATCATTTGATTATATTGAACAGAGGTAACACGAATCAGCTAGCAGTTTTGTTGATTTTAAGATTGTAAAACTGACAAGAACCGAATGGAACTGTGTGTTCGATGTCTATTTTTCGGTCACATTCTTCCAAAGCCACTGTGAGTGCACACTCCTCTGAAAATCCTACAGACATGCAAATTATAGTAAGCAGCGATGTGGTCGGCCAAGATTATCGAAATCATTGAAGGTCACACACATAACATAAAAGCACAGCGTTAGCGAGAAAACAACGTTTGTCCATCTCCGGGGCAAGAAAACGTCTTCGGAAATGTTAAACACCATTGTGGCGCCAACGAGTTGAACACTACAGGCAGCCAGAGTGTCATTTCTACAGACTTGCAAAACTTGTCTCGTCTTCTCCATTTCATTGTAGTTCCTCCCTCTTCGGCGCCACCTGGTCTTGGCTTGGTTTTGCGAGCAACTTTTTCAACACCGCGTATCCCATCGCTCGAACTGGCTCGAGGTCAGTTGATGGTCCACTCGGATTGTGCAATCTGTCCATCCGGTTGTGCCGAGTTGCTGCGTCCAACGGTGTTAGTGACAAGGTTAATGTTTCCAAATAATCGTCGGAACACTGGTTACGGCTGCGGGAGAGTTTAATTATGTGTTAAATAGTGCAGTCAAAATAGTGAAGATGGATCTTAATCTGCCAGGAATTTTGCTTTACTCTCGTCACACCAAGCCATTCGCAAAGCGACTGTTTTTCACATTCACTGAAGTGTTGGCAATGTTGGCAAGACGAAAGGCTTAGCATAAAGAAGAGTTATTTTGAAAAATATTGAGAGCCGTCAGTGGACAGAAATACGACTTCAAAATCTCTGGATTAATAAACCAAGCACCAGGTTGCTTGTGACTATCATCGAATACTGTCCGACAATATGTGGTGCTTAATGTGGGAATCGTTAACCTCGATTCATCAACTTTGCATTAGTACTGCTGTGACAAGAGACGATATTCGAGAAGCCTAAATTACTTTTTAATACCCTCAAACAAAGGTATTACTAACAAGCTTCAATATAAAAATATTTCGATGGAAGAGAACATAATAGATGGTGTACTGTGCGTTGTTGTTATTATAAGATTTAATAGGTATAAAATGATAATTATTATTGGGTTCTTAGTTCCTGGCTCGTTCATTACTTCAAATAGTTCATTCAAATTGGGTCATAATGGCAAAAATACAACTACGCTCAGACGGTCGTCTGTTTAAAAGCATGACCAAAGTTTTGAAATGGATTAGTGCATATTTGCCAACAGTTGTTTATCCAATATAACGGTGTGAGGATGTTTTTAAAAAGTGTTGGAATGTTGTCAAGGTTAGCTATAGCTTAAGGTGTACGACACACCTGCAGTAATAATCAACTTTTTGCAGCTTTTACCTCGTTTTATTCGTCCTAGACCTGTGCAGTGCATTCCGGTTCCAGTGTGGTGATAAATCCTGTACTGTGACTGATCTACGATCAAAGGATGAGACCTTCATATATCAGTACATTCCTCCCAAGCACGAGTTGTTTGTGTATCAAAATCTACTAGTTCGGCACGTCGATGGGACAATACTGGACGGGCTGGGCGGCGTTTTCGATGGAAAGGTTTCCATTTTTAGCTCCAGATTAGTGGAACATGTTTCTATCTCGAAAGAATGCAACATTCATATCTTGGAGATCGCACAAACGGGTTTAAAGGAGATCGATTTTGCAGAAAACGATGCATTGACCAGTTTGAAAATAGTTAACAGCAAACTAAGGGACATACCTTCAACGGTGAGACGGCTAAGTAATCTTTTCAAATTACAAATTAGTAACTCACCAATACCATTTCTTGATCTCGCGGACTTTTGTGATAGTCCTGAACTTTTCCTGCTAGAATTAGATGGTAATATTATCGGATCTATTGCAAATAGCAATCCGCAAAAATGTAACACATGCATATTGAAGCTCCAGCTATCACGCAATAGGTTGGTTTCAGTAAATTTCAGTTTATTTAACATTTTCTCCAACATTAAAGAAATAAATTTGGCTACCAACTATATCAATTCGATATATGGCAGCTTGACGACAAACTCGCTATCACTGTTGGTACTGGCTGGAAACAGACTAATCTCGTTTGATATTTGCCAGTGGTACGTCCCGAAGCTACGTGTATTTCTGCTAGAGCATAATGGTTTAGTTAAAGTTCCCGGATGCCTTGAAAAACTGTCAGGTGTTGAGCTTTTTCGGTTGTTCTCCAATAAAATCAATTTTGTATCTATTGAAAGTTTTGCATCGATGGCAAGTTTGCAGCATCTGGAGCTTTCGAATAACAACATAACAGCTGCAGCACTAAGCAGCGCACGTTATCCACCGAAATTGAAGGAACTATATCTAGACAAGAACAGTTTAACCAAACTAAATCTTTCCATTGTTCCTGTGGAGTCGTTGAAGGTAAATGTTGCTTATAATCTGATTGCTGATTTTGATGTAAACAACACATCTCCAAACGTTAGCTTACTCTTTATGCGCAATAATCCAATTGATTGCTCGTGGAGCTCTTCGCAAAACAAATTAACTACCAAGTGTGTTACAAATCCGCCATTGTTTTGTTAAATAAATTTATGAGGGTGATTTTCTTGTGTGTTGACAATGTTTAATTTTACGATTTTTCGTAGCAGAAAGAAAAATATGTTTTTGCAAAACAAATAGCTATCATGTTTTGGCAAATGGATGAATATCGGTACCAACGGTATAAGTTAATCAATTTTCAAGTATTTTTTCATTGTAAATTAACCGAACCAAATCATTGTAAATTAAATGTGGTCTTGTAAGTCCAGTAATCGAATTTCTCTGCAATAATAAATCATTTATATGTTCAAGAATATTATACTATTCTATCGAGATTGAGCAAAGATTCCGTTGGTACGGTTTACTTTAAAAGTTTAAGCAAATCGTATCGTTTGTTTTGTTTAAATTTTTAATGAGTATTCTGATCTCTTTAATTTTAACATGTCCCAAGCCACTTTTCGTGACTCTTTGCATGCGCGTAGGGTCTTATCTTGTTTAATTTTGTTACCTAGTTCATAAATGCGTGTTCATGTAGACTTTTTATGTCCGATGGACTCAAATAAACAAATATAATATAATATTATATTATAATATATTAATTCATAATTTTCGGTTTTCCTCAGTGGGTTTTTCTTTTGTTTAGTCTTCTGTAATCTGCGAGTTTTGTAGATCATTGGGCCAACCCTTGAGTCATGGTACTACTGTGTAGATCTAATTTACATTTTCTCACGGAACACATTTTCTTTGTCAATAATCTGCGCGTTCGCCCCACGCACAATAAGCTCCGTTGTCTGGCCTTCGACGAAGGTGGGGCCGGTGGGAATCATCAGTACATTTTTATCACCTTCCCCTGTGCGTGTGTGCGAAGGGCACGCATTTACAACTGTTTAAGAAGCCGTAAGCACAACGTGCACACGAACACTACCAGCACGGGCAGCAACATTATCTTGTTCGATTGTGCAACTGTGTCTGTTGTTCCTCCCGGTTCGAGAATGCAACGCATGGGTAATGCGAAAAACAAAAGTGAGATGTAGGTAAGGGTAAAAGCCTACAACCGTCAACTGCTGCAGCCCGCAAACTCCGATGACGGAATGACAGAGCAATTATTCGATCATTATTTCCTGGCTGGCAATTTACGCTCGTGAAGGACGAATGCTGCGGGCACGGTGAGGTTTCTTATGCTCCGTGGTCAGTGGTCGATTTGTTTCGTCATGCTACTCAAACCGGCTGTTGGATGTTGGGTTGGCGCCTACCATCGCTACTTGTGTATGTGAAGCAGACCGGGAGGTGTTGGCCTTTTGAGGAAAAGCTTCCAAGGTCGTTCCGACCGGCGTAAGACTTATGCTGGAAGGTAGAAAATTCTGCCAAAAGAAGAACAAGAACAGAAAAGAGTTAAGCCAAATAAAAACATACAAATAGAGTCGAAGAAATAAAATCGCATCCCTGCGGAACGTCGACTCGCAGAGAAGGAAACTAAATCACCACTTCAAAACGCCGGTCAGTTGTAAGATAGGTTTATTCGCTGTAGCATTGGATTATTCAGTTCTTTTTTGCTTCATCGTTTTGGCTTTTCAACCCTCTCATGAAGCGGTGGAAAACAAACGTCCGGCCACCGGCAGAATCGTTTCAATGTTGCGTCCAACCCGTCCAATCCCGAATCGTTCAGGAAGAACTCAATCGGTGGGGAATTATTTTTCGATTTGAGGCGTCTGCTCATCTGGCAAGCCTATCGGGTTCGGCTGCTTCTAATGCGAGTAAAATCGTACCGCCGCCACGGCGGAAGTGAGTCGCAGAACAGTGTTGGTACAGGTGCGTTCGCCTGTTGAGCCCCGGATGTGGTGGTGCCGAGCCGGGGCTGCTGAGTGCTGGGTCTGGTATGTTTCCACGTAATTTTTATTTTTATTTTTGTTTCGGCCAATAAACCAAACCAAACATTTCCCACCGGGTTTTAGGAGCGGTACGAAGTAGCATGGAAATACAGAATGACTTTCGATTTCCAAGGGCACCGAGGGCAACAAGTGGTGTCTGTTTTTTTTTTTACGAAACCCTTCAACCGTGCTTGGTGTTGGTTTCCGTATATTTTTAATTACACATATTTATAAAAATGAAACAGTTTTTCTTTTTATTTTCTGAAATACCTGGATTTCAATATTTGAAACATTCCATCAAGTAAATCTGGCAAAGTTTCTAATACTAAACATTTATTACATACAAAGCATAACGCTGATTATAAACATTCGGATGTTTAAGTCGAGCGAATGCAATATAAAATATTTAAGCGACGAAAATAAGTAAGACAATGTTGGTGAATGATTAATTCTTGTCTATGCTATATTTTGTTAACGGAAGGTACACGCCAGACTTTTTATTTCTAATTGAGTATATTATCGATGTTATGATTAACGATCGTAAGAACTCTCTATTGAGGTAAAATTATTAGAGAAGATTCCGGAGAGGGAAAGCAACCACAGGTCAGATCTTCATCAGGCGGCCAAAGAGAAGGTGACAGATTTTCAACAACATATTTCTATCCCTACATTGACTGTTCAGCTAAAAAAGATGGCATTGCCTAGGTAAAACTGTATCAAGCCATGAGCTCATGTGGAATCCCGACTAAATTAATCAGACTTGATCAGAATGATCATGACTAACATTACTTGTCAAGTGAGTTTGGATGGAAAACTCTCAAGTTCCTCTGCTACCACCAAGGGACTGCGCCAAGGAAATGGGCATGCTTGCACACTCGTCTACCTAGCGCTATGGCCATCTGAGACTCGGAGCTGGTATCTCCGAGGACCATTTTCTATAAGTTTATCCAGATCGTGGCATAAGCTGATGATATTGATATTATTGGTGGACAAATTTTCAATGCGATAGAAGCATACTACGATTGAGCAAGCGGGGAATAACCTTGGACTGCAGATTAATGAGTTAAAGATAGAGAAGATGGAGACACAGCGGGGGTAAAAACAGAAGTGGAAGAACGCACTTTTGAAGTCGTCCAAAATTTCACCTACCTTGGGTAAAAGGCCAGCACCGACAACAACATTGAAGATGAAATTTGCGGTTGGCAGTCAACCGGTCACATTACAGTCTGAGAAAACTCTTCCACTCACGAGACTGACAAGACAGTCCAAGCTGGGACTATACCGGACATATATAGTTCCAGTGCTCACATACGCCTCCATACATGGACTATGTCCAAATCTGACGCAACCCTCTTAGCCGTGTTCGAGAGGATGATACTTAGGAGGATTTTTGTCCCCGTATGTGGGGAGAGACAATGTAGAAGCCGATATGATACGAATTGTACGGAGACCTCACTGTCGTATAGCGAATTAATAATGCCAGGTACCGGACGACCTTAAAGTCCTAGATTTAGGCTGTCCCGAGAGACAGAGGAGGAGTTGTTTCCGTATTCTTCGAAGAACTGTAGTATTTACTTCTAATAGCTTTTGTTTATCTTTATTCGTGAAGTTTACTTACAAGTTAATATGTGGTTTGCAGGCGGAAATCGCGCTTAAATACATGACAAAGTAATGTATGTAGATCTTCTTCTTTTTAATTGGCTTAACCATAACCCTCCGTAGACAGTTTCTGTAATCGAAAGACGGTAAATTATAGATCGGTGGTCAGCCGTTCGTAATACCAGGGGTACCAGACTCGGGATTCGATCCCACGCCTATGGCGTGTTATTTT
Source organism: Anopheles sinensis (assembly GCA_000441895.2). NCBI lineage: Eukaryota > Metazoa > Arthropoda > Insecta > Diptera > Culicidae > Anopheles > Anopheles sinensis. Next base: position 62,810 of record KE524843.1, on the reverse strand, counting down.
CTAGCGCTGCCGCTACGCCATGTGCACCCCAATGTATGTAGGTAGGCCACTTCAAAACAGAAGAACCCCCTGGGGATTCAATTATAACTTAGAAAAATTGTATTTAGGAACTGTTTGTATGTTTTGAACAATTTGGAGTTTTCTTATATCTTACTTTCTTATCAATTTAAATAATTTGATAATTTTATTTTAAAACCCTTCAATTTAACACCCATCCATGTAATAGATCGTTTCTAATGATCACTCTTCAACTGATACTTTCCATCCATCTCAGCTAACTGTTTCGTTTTTTTTTGGCAATTTTCGATTGAGTTAACATTAATTACTTAATATTGACGTATTACCGCGGTGCGTCTCAATTTTCACGTCGTGCCAAATTGACAGCACGCTGAACAGCACCATTAACGGTACCGAAATGGGAAAGAAAAATAAACCACCCCTCAAAATGCTTCGCTTCACTCAACTGAACATTGACACTCCCAATCGCAACGTGCCAAAGCGAATCATAGCACGGTAGCGCACCTCCTCCCCACTGAACCGGAATCCAACCTGTTTCCGGTGTCGGACCTACTACACCATTCCATCAGCTTCAAATCGATCTTCATCACTGCACCTTTCGCGCACGCACGCTTTGCCGATAGTGACGATTTTTACGTCACGAACCGTACCCCAAACGCTGGGGTCCGTTTGGAAGCGACGTGTGAACCTCATTACTCGCCCCAAAACAACGATCTTAATCGAGCAATCCGTGGCTTCCTTGGGGAGGGGGGATGAAGACGAAACGGCGAAGATGATGATCATTACGCGAGAGGGGTGTGTTACTTGCGGCTAAACGAAATTTCACGGCTTTCTACGATCGTTTGATTGTCTTCTCGCTCGTTCGCTGAAGTTGGCAACACTTGTGCCCGAAACCACTTTGTTGTTGTTTTCCGTTAGCTGCTGTTCGATCTGCAGAGTAATCTCGTTCGACGTTAGTATCAATTCTTCCGATTTACAAAGCCAACAATACACGTTTTACTTTCCTTGATTTGTGTTGATTGATCGCGCTGGTGGAAAAGTGACTTCGAAGTTTTTCGCCGTAATTTGCCAACTCTCGTGTTGGCCGACGAAAGTGATGTTAGAAATTTTCCTCTCTATTCATGTACATCACGATAAACAAATCAAATATTATCGGAGTTAATCAGTGGCAATGTTTGGTTCAACATTGGGGGTATTTTGTTAAAATTTCCACCAACGGTTTTGGTTTCCCTTTTTCTTGAAATTAAACTGATGAAAGATAACAACGCTTCCGTGTGTTCGGGAGTAAATAAAATACAAACATTGGTCTTCGATAAACTGTGGTAGAATAAAACCCGGCGGTTTTGTCTCTCCATGGTGGCTCGACCATTGGTTCGTTAGCTCTTGAAAGATCCTCCGCAAGGCGTTAATCGGCCCTAATCAGCTTTCACCCGGTGCTCTATAGCGTGCTTGTAGCGTTTCGTGCGTGCTCGCGACGCGCCGATCTCTTACTTGGAAAACTCCTTCGCGGTGCAAAGGAGAGATGCAATCGCGATCGGTACGTGGTAAAGTTTTCCCCCGCGAAGAAAACGCTCTCGAAGCGGAGGGACAGTGGAAATGGGGTGGAGGGAGTAGGTCGCGCTTCCCTAATTGGCGCCATCTGCCGAGACAGATCGGACGTGTGCGTTTGAAGGCGCGTTTGCTGCCGCAGGGAATTTGCAAAGCCGGACGCAGCCCTCGAGGCTCGAGAGTGAAAAAAAGAACAACAAACGAACGTCGAAGGAAAGCGTCTTATAAAATCCCTCAAAGGCTAAACTGAAGGAAGGGAAAATCAGGCAGTCGCGGGGGAATGAAACACGAGGAACTGGCCAAGATGAAGAAGCAGTCGTCGAAATGCGAATCAGTCACGTTCATAATCCGGTGTCCGTTACTCCGTAGCCTTGAGTCTGTTGGTTGGTTTCGTCTGCTCTGCAGCAGACACACCGTGCGTTTAAGGGGGGAACCGACGTGCTGTGCTTGATCTGTATCAAAGTTTGCCAGCTGGAGAAGAAGTTACAGCGAGTGGCGACCACCAAAGTGAAAGCCTTCCTGCATCGATTGCTGAATCGAAACCGATCGCAAAAATGTCGAAGTGAAGCGCGAGATTCGAGCCCGCTTGCTTCAATGGAGGTTTATTAATTGACCTAATTTAATCAAAAACATCGCTACGGGTCAATGTTGGCCGGAGCCGGTCTAGAGCGGGGTAAAAAGGGAAGGGAAACCCATCGACAGCAGCACCAACGGATCGGAAAGTAATACAACTCCGCCAAACCGAGCAATCCAGGGTCGCCAGCCCAGCCAGATCTTGGTTAATTTTTTCGTTTTGGGAGGAACGGGTTCGTCCTGGTTCGTCGCGCCATGGCCCGTTTTCGACCACTCACCAACGGACACCAGCAGCAAAGGCACGGCTTTCTGGGTCAAGTCGCCCGGTCAAGCAACGAGATGAAAGAATAAGAGCGTAAGAGCAAGAAGCGGAATGACATCATTTAAACCAGACGGGAACCGGTTGCGATGTTTCTCGCGGTCGTCGTAGGGGACGATCTTCAACAACAATTTATATACATTTCATCGCTACGAGATTGACTCAATTGATTTTATAACGTTGGTTTTGTTCATTACTATCATAAACAAGTGTTTAGATACTCAATTTGATACAAATTCAACACTTTGATGCAAATTAAAAGGCAAGAGTTGTTAAAATGTAAACTGCAAATCAGTTCAACAGAAAATTAGTGTGAATACAGTGGTAATCAAATTTTACTTACTGAAATGGGATTTGCTAAACTCACGATGAGAAACACAAGAAACAAAATAAATCTCAAACGTACACATCTCTAAATTACTTTCAATATAGATAATTTAACTTGCTTTTGTTCTTTTACGTTTTCTTGTTTTATTACTTATTTATTTAGTATATCTTTTGATTTATTAAATTGCTTATTTATTTCGTTTCTTTGTCAAAGCTTTTTCTTTTTTTTCAATATTAAATTTGTCAATATGATTATTTCCTAAAATACATTACAAGAATTCGTTTATTCGTTCTGTTGATTATTCATAATTCTAAATAACATTAAATAAATATTGCTACAAGTACAATTAACAAGTTTTAATGATTTTGTCATGTTGGAATTTCGTACACAAGAAACCAACAAAATTGAATCACTTTACCACTTTGCTTACCACTTCACGCCTCGTCATTTCGATGCCAACGGATTGCAGTAATTTCGGCCGACTGTGCGTGTTGCATCAAGCATTCCCTCCAGCTGAGAGCCATCCGATGCGCGCATCATTGGCGAGAAAATGAAGAAAAACGAATCTTTGCGCGCACACACACAACCACCCACCCGCAAATGCATTGCTAAATTTTGCCAATCATCATCTCGCACCGTAAGGAAAACGGAGAGTCAGTGTCTGGCGCACATGCAACTGCATCATGATTTCGATTTCGCAGCCAAACCCTAACGCGTGAAACCGAAACTCTTTCGCCCACCCTCCAAATTGGAACACAAACTCGCACACACGCTAAGCAGATATTCGGCAAACGAAAATTACTCCGAAAGTGGCAGATCGCATAATGTGCAATCGGGCGAACAAGCGATCAATGGCTGCTCCGTTATGTCTCAAGGTTTCTTTTTCAAACCTGGTAGGGCTAGCGTTTTTGGTTGGGTTTTAATATTGGATCACCGCAGCATGCGCAGACAACGTCATTCGAGTGTGTCCGGTGTTGATTTTCTTTGCTCCCAATTTCATCCCTTGTTAACTGTCGTCGCGTGTTGCCCAAACGGTTGTCGTCTGGTTTTAACTGTAAAACATCCTTCGTGTCAGTCAGTCAGTTTGAGTGTCAGCAGAAGTTGCTGAATTAATTATTTTTTGAAATAATAGGAAAAGCAAGAAACGACTTGTTGTGGTGTCTAATGAGCTGTTTCATGTGACTTTTCATATTCAACGCTTGTTTCTGAGCTGTTTTTCTACAATTCGACTGCCTTAAGTAAACCGTGAAGAGATTTTAAGATTTTAGATCTTTCTTTCAATCTGTTGAACGAGCAAAATCACAGTTGAAAAATGTATGAAGCACTGAAATGATTTAAAAAAAATATGAAATTGTTTCATCTTTTTATATCTTCTTCTGCAAATCAAATACCGCACATCTTTGACAGAATAATAGGAAAAAGAATATGGGAAAACTGAGTTCTAAATCAATACTCATTTGTTATTTTATATTTTTCCCCTAGGGTACAGATAACTTACATTCTCAATAAATTATGGCTTTTTTTATTACGAAAAGAATGCTTCTAATTTTAAAAGTTTTGTCGTAGGTGGAAAAAACAGTATTTTATGTGTGAAAGTTATCGCACTGATTTCAATGATATGCATATACAACTGATAAAATTTGAATCAGTTGCATGTGTTTATTACCCACGAAAAGCCAGAACATAAATAGACACTGTTTTTATTGATTTAAACAGCTAGTAAAAAACATATTCTTAACATTCTTGCATATAGGAACTGTGTATATAAAAATGGGAACAATGTAGTGAGCTGACGTCAGAATGTTTCGTTCAATACTTGTTTTTTGCGCCTTCGTTCTAGGAGTGCGTTAATGTTTCGTCGAGCTTACATCGCTTTAAACTATGACGTTGGGAAGTTGTAAGTCGAGGCCAGCCAGATTGCGGTAGTCATCTAACGTTACTAGCAAACTACGCGCAGTCGTTGGGTTGTACGGCTTCCCGGGTGAGACACACATCTGCTGGGCGCCCATAATCAACTTGGAGGACGTCACACCCGCATCGCTACCACCGTTTGAGACCTTCACGTTGATCGGTTTAGAAGAGTCATGAATCATGGGGTTCCATACACACACCCCATCCAAAGGAGTGACGCTTTCGTGCTGGTGGCATTTTGCAAATTCACAATCGTCGAACCATGAACACATATGGCCCGTGTACTAGCGATCCCACCAAGTACTAACAGTGCAAAAACTTCATTGCCATACCGGGGCGCGACTTACATAATAACTATCTTCGTTGCATTTTATTACTCCCCCTCCCCGTGCTACTTCGTCCGATGCGAGATGGTTGTAGTTTTTCATTTGAATTTCCTCCTCGTTTGCGATAACGGAACGTGCCCGGTTTCTTTCATCCGGGAACGGGTGTTTCCAAGCCCAGGACAAGGGGAAAGTCGGGAACGATGGCGCAGGCAACGAGGCAACTGGCAAAATATTGGAACGGGAGATTAGCATGTTGGTTTTCGCGGCGGCCCGCGTGTTCACATTTTCCTACTCTGTACCGTTGCCCGCACCAGTACGCCCTTTTTTCCTCGTGGAGTTTATGGGCGCTGGTGTGTAGGTGAGGCACGATGTTGGAAGAAATACCCGTTTTGGTGTACTTTCGATTTTAAACACGCTGTACAGTTTTCCTACCCGACGCTGGAACGGAGCTTGGGCGAAACAGGAAGAGATTATAGTTCTATTTTTAAATATATTTATTTTACAGCAAAAGCTCTATGCGCGTGCAAGAGCTGCATCCGGTTTGGATGTTGCGACATTTATTTAGTGTAAACTTTCTATCCCTCTGTTGGCGAATTTCAGCAAAAGAAGATAAACAACAGATGAAGGATATAAGGGATGACAGAAATTTTGCGTAGCATTAAATTTTGAGCTGCGAAAACCTTTGAATAATATACAAATTTTGAATTAGAAATATTTTCCGGTTTTCTATTCTACAAAATAAAACATTTAGAGAATTGTGTAACAAAAAAAATCAATTTTTGGTGATTTTCCTGTAGACTCGAATGGGGTTTATTACTTTAAAGTTACTAGTATTTATTTTGGAAACAAGTACAACATTTTCAATAGAATTTTTCATGTTTAGTAATTTTTTTGGAACTTTTTTCTGTCCCTGTCTAAAACTTAAATCCTACAGCAAAATCCACAGTTAAAAGTCCTTTAACTTATAATAAAATAATTGTGTAATAAACTTCCATTCATGCTTTTCAGTGGCACCATTGAGTTGGGTTTTTTTGCTGCAAAAGTTAACCTTTTTCTCCTTTGCGAGCCTGTTGCCAAATGACGCGTCGTTGGAAAGCGTTCCTGTTCCAGCGCCGCGGGGGCGCTAATGCACAAAAATGGAAGTTCATGTTCAGTTTTCATGTGTTTATTTTTAACCATAAAGAGATGGGGGAGGAAAACAGTTAAATGAAAGAGAAAACGGACGTACAAGTTACACAATCCGTGAATCCGTGGAGATAGCTAGGATTAAACACGGCGTTCCGAGGGTTGTCGTTGCGCGAAATGAAGCTTGTACGTGCCGTTTTTTGCCACCATGTTCCAGCTCCGTACCGATGCTAGCAAAAGTGTGAGGTTCACCTACAGTGACCGGCAGGGAAAAGTGGACAGCTCGAATTTTTTTGATTTTCGCTCAATATTATTTTCTTAATCGAAGTAATTACACTGAAAATATTTTTTGTATCTTGTTTTACTTACTTTTTATGAGATTCATCAATTACTAAGCGAAAAAAAACGCTTTTCAATTTTGAGAAAAAATTTATAAAAATATATACTTAAAAAACCAGTGACAAGAGAAAGTGGACACTTCAAAAATTTTAGTTTTTCATAAAGTTTTTCTGAAAAGATCCCCAAGATTTTGTGTTTTGATAAATTATATGGTTAAAAGCAATCTCCTTGGCCAATTTGATATCCATAGTCGAGGCCGTATTTGAATTATGTTTGTTGATATGTTTACTCTTCTTGAACCTAATGTTTTGATATCTTATTGCATATACATTTTGTTTAAGTTTGTTTTCGAATCTCATAACATAAAATATTGTTGATGGAGCTTAAACTATACTCAAATAGCTTACGAAAAATAGCAAGCAAAGCGTGTGGAGACACTGTTATCAAACTTAAATTGTACGGTTTCAGCGGAGAACTGCCCTTGCGTAGGTAAAAAGCTCAAATCCGTTGCATATATTGACACCAAAAACAATCAACAAATAAAAAAGAACGACAAAAGTAACCATCAATGATGACTTGAAAACACTTCAGCAATCATTTTTCAAATGAAATTTTCGTCGCCGTCTCGTAACGCACGGTTTAGAGACAACAGCTAATGGAAGGTGCTCTTATATGTGCTAGCCATACTCACCTGAGCGAAAGAAATTTGGCCAGGAACATGCTGTTGAGCCACTTTAGTTTTATAAAACGGTTCTTTTATCAATTGAATTAAAACCTGTACAAGAACCGCATGATCGTGTGTGGCGCTTCAGTTTAGGAGCACCAGGATCGTTGAACGCATGGGTCAGAGATGTATTGGGAACGAAATGTGGTGGTCTATGGGTGTTTCTCGTGGAATGGATTGGGATGTTTTCTTAAAATAGATGATATGACGACTACAAATTGTTGCAAAAACATCTTGAAGGAAAATCTGAAGGTTTCACCCATCCAGACGAGCCTGATGGAGAAGTTCGTTTTTCAACAGGACATCGACCCAACATACTGCCTAGAATACCAAGTCTTATTTCCGGTTTTGCCGGATAAAACTGTTGAAATGGCCTCTTCAGAGCCCGGATCTAAACCCTATTGAGAAGTTGAAGGCATTGATCGATGCCAGGGTGAACAAACGAATGTATCGAATAAAAACGACTATTTTGAAATTCTAGTACACTCCTGGGAAGAGTTAAATCCCCAATATCTTTAAATTCTAGTAAAGAGCATGCCAAAGCGCCTTCAGCAGATTCTTCAAGCCAAAGGAGGACATATTAAATACGAAGATGCATTTATTAAAAAAAAGTATGTATACTAATGAACACCTGAAGTGTCCACTTTTTCTTGTCACTGTTGTTTGAAATATAGATTTTTATAATTTTTTCCTCAAAATTTAAAAGTGTTTTTGTTAACTTATTTATTGATGAATCTCATAAAGAATTTGTGAAACAAGATACGAAAAATATTTTCAGTGTATTTACTTCGAATAAGAAAAAAATATTGAGCGAAAATCGATAAAATTCGAGGTGTCCACTTTTCCCTGCCGGTCACTGTACCTTAAGCTAAATGCCGCCCGGGTCCGGTTTAGGAGGTTTTATTCGCGAAATGAACCATTACGGTTTTGCTGGCGCGAGACCCACCGGAGGCAAGATGCAAACCCACCTCCACCCCCACTCGTCTCGCCAGTAAGACTAGTGATGATAAATTGCCGATAGACTAACTGGTGCATGCGCCCACCGAATGGGCAACCTTTTCCTAGTTCGCACCGACAGCACAGATGGAACCGAACCGGCTGTCTGTCCTGTGGTAAGGAAAAATTAACTCAACACTCCCTTCGTGCTTGGAGACGGGTTGGAGGGTAGGAGGGTGGGAGGGAGTGGCTTACCACCGGGCCTGTTGTGTACCGCCAAGTCGTTGGCGCCATGCTGGTGAAAGGTCAACCGCGCCAGGAATGGTAATGTGCGATAGTTGTGTCTTCGCAAATTGATTAGCAGATACACCCCTTTCACCGTAAACGACGATATCGACTAGTTCTGCTGGTTGATGCAGTGTGAAATAGGCTTTGATGCTTAGTTTGCACGAGGCGCAAAAGTCTGAAAATCCAAGCGAAAATATCACTTTTCTATCACTTTTTCGTTTAGTGCAGACGTTAATATTTGCGAGCCGAGGCAAATGAAAGCGCATTCAATATTAATTTGAGTGTTTAACTTTTAAAAACAGTAGACAGGTAATTTGATCACTGAAATCTTGTCAAAACACCACATACATTATCACACTTTGAGCTTACTTTGACAGTTGACTGGCCAACTGACAGCATTTGGCGTTTGCAAAGGTTGCTTTGCGCTTCATGTAAACTAAGCATGAAAGTTGCTTAATTTAAAATATGTTTAAGAATCAGTACTAGTTTACAAATCACGCATAAACTGGAAATGAATCTATTTGAATAATTTAAAAATTTTCACCGGCTGTAGAATTTACATTTTATGTAAAGCTACATAAGTTTAATAATTTAAACAAATATTTCAACTTTTGCCTGGCAGGTGCCCTTACTGCAGTAGGCCTGAATTTTTGCTGCTCCGTTTAGGGTCTAAAATTATTAGAAAAGATCCTGCTTTAAAATTTGTTTAAAATAGATCCTACGTTTAAGGTTTTTCCATTTCTTTTCGAATGGTAATAATTGAGACACTTTGGGAGGGTGAACAGTTTTGGTTTTGTCAAAGATATTTAACCAGTCCAACTCCTCCGATGATCTTTGAAGATACTATGGCCAGGGATGTCCTCAACACTGAATTTTAATATTTATGATGGTAGCCTCTTCTCGAGCGGTAGCCTCTTTTGGAACGCAATATACCTCTCCTTACGCCGAAAACATCACCGACTTAGGCGTTGCCTTTTCGCTGAATGTTTGCCACAATATGATCTACTCTGGGAATTTAGGGTCCCCAACACATTTGATGAGATGTGAAGCATGCTTTGAAAGAGATGTGAACACCAGGTTCTTAAGCAGTATTTACCGTCTAACTTAAAATGCGTTACAACATCTATAAAGGTCGCTACAGAACAATTTTCTGAAAACATGTTTCTAATTTTGATTTTCATTCCCGATATAGCTGGAAGCGCCAACAACTAATCAAACGTAGTTGGTCTACTTCTTTGGCCACGACTGATTCAATTTAAATGATATTTTTCAAATTTATTTATTTTAGAGACTTTGCGCTATGAAAGCGACATTCGTCTCTGTTTAATCAATTTAACAGTTTTTGGAGTTAGAATTCATAGGATATTGTTAAAGAAGGGCGAGAAAGGGAAGGAAAACAATTTATCTTAAATCTAAAATAGAAAATTGGTGGCTTTTATTTTTGCTATTATTCGTGTCGTGTCAAAACTAAAATTCTGAATACAGAACTAATGCTTTTTTTGGCGATACTTTCAAAAGAAAATTACTTGCGTTCTTCGTTGTCGCACGAAAAATCGTTAAAATTTCTTACAATTCTTTTTAATACATACGTAATGTTTTTTGAATCAAAATTTCTAGCAAATAAAAAAACTTCGCTAGTAGAACATTCCACCTATGTTAAAAATCTAATTGATTGTTTCATTAATACAATTTAAAGTTTCCAGTGTATCAATATGCTGAAATACCAAACATAAGTATTATCTGGTAACTTACTGTTAGTAATTCATTAATACGGCCTGGCCGTTAAAACTAAACAAAAAAAACTGTTAGTAAGCAATCGAATATCGTAAAGAACTTTATTTCAACAACCATAATTTTCAATTGTTCATTTCCTAGCTTATTCTTAGCTTATCTAACCGATCAGTACCATTTTTATACATTTGTTGTCTAACTTTCTTTAATATTGATTACCAATGTTGGTATCCCGCTCCTTTTCTTCAACTCTTTGATGCGGCAATCCGAAGCATTCTCGTAATAGCACCAAATTGATAACTTTACCAATTTTCTAATAATAAAAAAATGCCTCTGTTCAGCTTCAGTTAACAATCGGATTAATTTTAATCATCACATCGGATTGGATTGGCACATTTAAAACGCGAATCGCTCGCGCGCCGACAGTCGGAAAACCGATCCGACCATTTAACATCACTTCGCTCCGCCTCACAAACCCCCCTCTCCTCTTCTATTCCACTGCTCGATGCCGGTTTCGGTCCTTTGACGATCGGCTCCAACTCGGCCAACCTACACCGCACCCCCTAGCATTCGAGCGACTCTTTATCGAAGTGCATCCGTGAAAAATGTGTGTGCGTGAAAAGGCGGTGCACTGAGAAAAAAGGAAAAAGAAGTTAAAAAAATACAAATCGGAACGAAATACGATACCCACCCCCTACCGTCCTATAGTGCCACCCACCCGGAGATAGAAACTGGAGCGGAAAACTATGGTTACCTACTGATCTCTGCCACCCCCGATTTAATTGGTGGTTCATTTTCACTGTCAATTGTACTGCTTTCTCGGTTGATCCGATGGTACTTCTTCTTGTTCCTGTATTCCTGTGGCCGAATGCAGATTTTGTTATGTTATTATCTCATTTGCCATCACAATTAATTACCAGACGTCATTACATCAAAACAAACCTCTCACAGAGAGGTTACCATAAGTTTTGGGAGGTTTCCTTATCGGTGAGGTGCAACCACACACTAATTAACGCCTTGTGTTCTCCTCTTTTCCGTCTACTTTCAGGTAACCATTGCTTTCTCCAGTGTAGTGTATGGACGAGCGCTCGAACACCTACCGGCGAAGTAAGATAAAACCTCCGAAAGGCGGTGGTTAAACCATAGCTCGAACACACGAACACACACTCTAATAAGGTTAAGTGTTTATGACACCTTCCCACCCACTTTTTCACTAACTTTCAATTGGCGGTGCAAAGATAACCTTGATACTGTTCGTATTCTCTTAATATCTCTTCCCCTTTCTCTCTTTATCTAATCCTTTCTTTACATGCTTCTGTGTCTAAACAAAACTCTCTGCGTGAGTACTTAACATCAAATATTTTTACACGGTTTTCTCAATTGGTTTTGTTCTTCTTGAATGTTTATTTTTCGTACGTTAATTTCAAGCTCTAGTTGGTTTTTGTTATCAAAAGCATTACGCAGTTGTTTTGAAATATTAGTATTTTACTGACTCAAAATTTAATATTCGTTTTTTTTAATTATTACAATAAATTGCGCCATTTTGCGCAATGATTCAAATTTTAATGTTTTTCGATTGGCTTACGAAACAATTTTCCAATCTAGAAGCATTTTTGTACCCATATCTTTTTTTCATTTTCGCTATGTGGTGCAGTGTTTGTTTTGCTTCAATCACTTTTCCAAAAATCACTTTCCTTATCTGAATTTCTCCATGTTGTTTTCGGTGGGTAGTTTCCATCGGCCATTAAAAACAATTCGTCAGCAAGTAGACCTTTAGCATGCTGTTATCATAGATGCATTTCCTTGTTTCCATTCCTCAAAGCACCACACTTGCTTACCCATGATTGTCCTCGTTTGAGCATGAAGATCACAAATCAAAACACTGCCAACCAGAGCATGTTTCTTTTGTTTTAGTGTATCGTTGACAGCGACGGTCAGTCACACTCTCATATCAATCAAATGCATGCATGTCTGCCCTTCCAAATTGGCTCACCCTTTCCTTCCAAGAAGAAACCTTGTCAAGCAATCAGAGACGATGACCGAAGCCGCGAGTCGTCGCCTCTAGCAGCGAGAAGCGATACCGACGCACAACCGGGAGTTTCGTTCTAAATTGACCTTATCAATCAACGGCAGCGCATGTGCGTTGCACTTGCAACTAGCTGCATGACGCATACACCCAAGAACACTCTTTCAGCATCCGGTCGTCGGCATTATTTCTGTTGCGCGTGAATTTTGCGCCACTTGTTTTTGCTTTTTCTCTTCCGTTTACCAGCAACACTGACAGTTTTTCCCTTTGTGTTTCGTTTTCTCCTTTCTTTCTTTCAACAGATGTCAGCGGGGTTGATGTCTTGTGTGCGCGAAAATTCGCCACCACTGGAAAACACCATCGCACAAGTGCAGGATATACCAATAACGATCACCACACCGGAAACAGCAGGTAAGATTATGATTGGAAATGCGTTGCTTACCACGGAAATTAGTTTCATGATGCGATTAAGTTAGGGTTTACGTTAACAAACAAAACCTGTAGCAAAAGAGCAAACAAGCTTCCCTTTGTTGATATGCATAACTGTCCAGTTGAATCACATTACTTCTTTTGCCCGTCGTGGGATGCGTAAGCCCCTAAAGGTATGCAATTCGCATAGCAAACAGCATCAACTGTGTCGTGTAGCTTGCATACATTCAGGAGTTTGTCAACAGCGGTATGGATAGTGGTGGGTAAAGGAGCACAATTCGTTAATTCCGTAGTGATCGATTCCGGAGTGAGCGATTCCGAAGTAAGCGAGTTGTCCGCTCAGTAGACTGTGGCACATGATCTGTGTAAAGTCATTATCGGTTTTAAAATAATTTGAGTGGTTCTTTTCTTTATTCCGTGAATAAATCACGACTTCACGATCACTGACAGATTAATTACAAGTAGGGGTGGACGCACCCTTGAGGCATAACGCACCCTTTTCAATTTATTATGATAAACACGTTCTAGTCGCGAAAAAGTCATTTCTCTGCAAAACTGAACTAAAATATGGTCACCTAGTGAGTTTGATAGCTCCACATCAACAGAAACGTGAAATAAAAGCAAAACAACCAAAATTAGCGGTTCGAACCGGTGATTCGTAATTTTGCCGACGACGGTTCTGACGAATTTTTTAAACTTTTTATTTCATCCAAAATTGGTTATTTGATGAGTGGATTGTCCCTCTATTTTGTTGTGCATCTTGCCTCACTTTTATTGTGTATTTGTTCTTTTCGTTTTGGTACGTATTTCCCCTTTTGGAGAATTTTACCTCAAGACAGGTGCGTTTTGCTCCCATCCAGAAATAGTCGATCAAAAATCGACCTTTTTTCAATTGAAAAATTCATTATTCTTCTAGCAAAAAAGGCAAAAACTCCCTAATAAGTTACAAGTTAGAATCTTTACGAACCAAGTGAATTTATAAAATAAACAATCCCTAGCCAAGTTAATTGAAAATTCTTGGAAAATTCAAGAGTTTCCCTTAAGGGATGTGTATTACCCCGTCTACCCCTACTAAGAAATAATATAGGAAGTTCTAAGCGAGCTTTCCATGTTGTGTGTAGCTGGAGCGTTTTTGACAAATGTTGCTTCAGTAGAACTAAAAGTAACATTCAGTCCAATGCTTTATCCTGATTCATTGAATTTATTTTCATGCTTTCTTGTGTGCCCTTCAATGGCCGAAGCATGAAGCCTTAGAAAACAACGTTTTTGAAGCACCTCTCGTTGCCAAACGCATGTCACTTGCTTTCGTCATGCTTACTACGCGCCAGCTTTACGGTATGCTGAAAAGCGAGAAAAATGGCGAGAGAGAAAACAAAAACGTGTTGTAAACTATATCAGCACGTGCGTCTCTGCAACTGGAGCAGTTTTCAATTGAACCCCGCCCCGAATGTAAGGGCGGAATGGGCTCTGGAATCCCGAAAAAAACAAACCGCGATGTTAAACGGATGATTTTGAGTGCACAAACACGCCTATGTTTCGTACATGTCATAATTTGGATAACGGTTCGGTAAAGCTTAAGTTGGCTTCGCGCTTGATTTTGGGTGGGTTTTTTTCCGCGTCATTTCCGGCTGGCGCTTGGTTCACGAATTCGTTTTCTTATCCTTATTTTTTTCGGTCCGGTTTGGTGAATGTTTGGAAGTTATTTGGTTAGAAAAATAAAAAAAAACATTTGAGCAAAGTTTAACACTACATGAGAAATGCAATGATTGAAAGAGAGGGAGAAAGGCTAGGAAAATTGGAGCACGCTTGATAGGTTTATTGGACACTTTCCCAACGCCGAACGCCGAACATATTGTTCGCAATGTGTGTTCGATAAAACCCATTCGAGCGCGAAGGGCATTTTGCAAAACTGGAGTAAGAAACAGGTGAGCGATCGGGTTGCCAAAAACCCGTCAGTTGGTCAGTTGGCCCAGTGGCGAAATCTCCCGGCGTCAAAAGGAAAAAGAAGTCCCAAGATAGTGGAGCTTGTCAGCTATCTGCATCCGGTTTGGGAGTAATTATAGGAGCAAACGCTCTCTCCTCGGATTGGCTCCGATTACGTCAGTATACGCATCGTAATCGGTGCCTTAAACGGAAACGGAAGCTTCAGCACCAAAAAAACGCAGTGAACACATGCGTATGGGACCTGCGTGAACTACGCACGATAAGACTTTCTTCGGTCATCTCAAAAAGGCAAGTTCGGTGAGCGGTCATTGCTTTCCCGCGGTGTGACGTTCCGCGGGGCGTCTCCCAGGAGGTGTGAACGTCCGCCGAAGATTTTCGTTTAAAAGTGAGAAGCATTTTCGCTGACGTTGATGAGCTCCGCCAGAAGAAATGGGAGGAATCGAGTGCGGGAGAAAAAACACAGCTGATTCAAAATTATTTCTGCCTCTCATCACGAGCTGCTTAAATGAGGTGTAATTATTTCGATCTTAATGGGCTGGTCAGGCGTGTTCCGGGATTATTTGGCGTTTCTTATGCTGCTTTTCTAGAGTTTCCTATGCGCAGTATTTGGTAAATGCTCCCGACGCTTTTTTTCCAATATCCGATCAGCCCGAAGAAGAGCACATCAAAACGTCCGCACGTCACCTGAAAGCTTTCCCCTCCCATTTGTTTTTCTTTCTATTTCCAATTTTTCACTCACGTCGGTCAAATTTTTGCATACATTCCTACAAAAAGCTCACCGATAGCAAACCGCAACCTACAACCGGGGGAAAAGTGAACGAAAGACACTCGGGAAACCTTTCGCTCAAGTTCGCGCGGTTGATGGTTTTGCATTAGCTATTAGCATCAGCCGGCGATATGCTCATGCCCGAGAGGGGGAAATGCATCGGCATCATCGACATTATTTTCCACAACTTTTCAACATTTGGCTATGAGTGGGCTACGTTTCTACGCTTTTCGTTCGGGGTCCGGAAAGGTCAACGGTGAAGGCCTCAAATTCGTTTCCATTGCGCGAAGATTTCAATTACACTTAACAAACAGAGATGCACTTTCAAGTGCGTAATGGTGGTTTCAAGTGAAAGTTTGAGGAGGAGACGAAGATGCGTTTACAAAGAAGAAGATGATATTCTGCATAAATGAGACATGGCTCGCAGAGCAGTGCAAGCGTTTTGTTTATGCTTATTGCGCATTTATCCACACTTAATTTCATTTATACATTTAGTACACATTTATGTTGTTTAGCTACATTTTTTTCATTTTCTTTGTGTTTTCTGATCTGTTGTTGAATGCAGTTTAATATCAAAGAATGGTTCATTTATGTTCTTTTGCCAACTAAACAAGTATAAAATAGGAAATTAAAGAGTATTTAATCATTTGCTTGTTTAATATTTTTTTCATTCATTAAGAACTTGAGACTGTTAATCGTTAGTTTATAAACGGTCACAAAATTAGATAATATGTTCGATGATCTTTTATCGTTTACTATCAAAATCTTTTATCAATTATCTGATTCTGGAGGTAGTCATTTCTAATGGAATAAGGTTGTAATTGTCCTGTGACCGTTTTCTCATTACATTACTTAAACATGTTCATGATTTTTTAATAGTAAAGCTATTCTTTGGTAGGTTTTTTTTGTTTGGTAGCCATTGGTTTTATTCTTTGATTCCAATTTTGAACATCAATTTAAAGTTTTGGCTTTCAAAACAATGTTTTAAATTGTTTTAAATCTTCTGATTTTATGTAACAAAAAATATTGAAACATTCTAATATTTTTCGCAAAATATTTTTGTTAAAACAAATGTTTTGAACGTCTCATACTCTCGGAGAAAAATATGAATTGAAGAGTTTATTGTATTTTGATTATATTTGTTTGTTGCTAGACGGCGTTATTTCCTTGTTAATGCTCGGCATATCTATTGCTCTATGCAATTTGTCTTTAGTGCTAAATGGTTACATACTGTATTTAAATTTTAGTTTGAACCTTTTGATAATTTAGGCTATCAATGTCGATCAATGTCGAAAAAAAATAAATAAAAATAAAATCTTGTACAACTGAATGAATAGAATTTTTTTAACAATTTTTATGCAATTTTTCGACATGAGATGTCAGTTTAGCTGCTTATTTTCAACATTTCCTAATCCCTCGCATCGTTCTGCATGATCAATCATTTGATCTATTAGTTTCCACGATGGTTTATAAATTAAGCCAGAACCGAAAAGTAAAAGCTTCGCAACGATTTGAATACAAACATGATTTTCGTTCGGCTCGAATGCAATTAGGAACCATTTGCATGTGCGTGTGGCGGCACGAGGTGCGAATCATTTTGCTTGCATAAATAATTGTACGTTTAATGCACCCGAAACGCCACGGGACCAGCTTCCCAGAGGAAAACTTCGGAGAAGTAGTTTAATGGTGAGAACTATTCCAGGCGTAAAAGTCGCATCGAGACACGATCGACAAAGATGATCTCACCATGCCTGGGTTGTGGGTAGCCTTTAGAAGACGCCGATGGCGTTGTGCGCCTAGGCGGTCACCGCGTCACGGTCGCGTATCGCGCGAACTTCCACCTACGAACCAACAGCATAGTACACCTCCAAGCCTCGCCATCGAAAAGGGGAGCAAACAACGTCGACGCAAAACGGCATACGAACGAAACCGTGTCTGGCTGCTGCTGCTGCTGCTACCACCACCTTGGACGACCCTCTAATGGGGCTCCACATCTGGTCGTGGTGTGTTTTTGGAGTGGCGGGTTCGGCTGATGGCGAACCGCGAGCTGTTGGAGTTCGCGTGCCATCGCTCGCCTTCGCCACGCTCATTGCCGTTCGATTGCTTGCGTGTAGCGGACGCGCTGCCGGTTGTTCGCGGGTCTCGCGCGTTTGTTTGTGTGTGTGCTTCTCTTCACTTCCAAAAACGAAGATCGCGATCAAGGTTTTCTTATCGTTCAAGCACCTACTACACCTCAGCAGCTCAGTGCTGCAGTGTTTCCACTCCGTTAGCCATTTCGGCAGCTTCGTTCTAAGTGTGACCCGGTGTTGTTTATTGCTCACCCAAAAGCGCAGCTCCACTACTTAAGTGTTCCAGTTCAGTGGTCCACTGCATCACGCAGCCCGACGACGACGACGAAGACGACGACGACAGCTGTCAGAGTTTGGGCAGAACAGGCGAACCAAACGTGCGGATCGGAACCGTTAAGGGAGATTTTCCCTTTCCAGCCGCGTGGCGGAAGAAAATTGGAAATTGGCTGATTAGTTGTGGTTGACAGCGTTCAATTTGTGGTTAGTAGTAATATACCGAGGCCTTTTTACGTTATTATTGTTATTGTATACTGTTGAATGATTAGCCGCGTGGTTGTGTGAGAGAGTGTTTTTTGTTGTTGTTTGTTGCTTCCCGTGAAGCGTATCGTCTTTGACGAGCAGTTTCTCAAACGTGGAAAACCCCATGGTGTGAAGTGTGTGCCTCGTGCTGTTGTCGTTTAAAATAGGCACTATCTTATGCGAGTGTGTATGTGCTAGTATGTTTATCTTGCTCGTGGGTGCAGCCCTTTTGAAGGTCTGATTTTCCCAATGGTGAAGCCTGCAAGACTGTTTTGAAAGTAATGAAAACTGTGCTAGTGTTTGATTGTTTGTGTTTGTATGTGCTTATTGTTTTGGATTTAATTGTTTTTGCTTTTTTGTAATCTATTTAACATTTCTTAGTTACAACGTTAAGTTCGATTCTGTAAAATTTTCTACAAAATTCCAAAACATCCAACTGTTCAACGTTGGAAAGATAAAGCGTTACCATGAAGAAGGTCAAATGGGAAACTCGTTAGCCGGGACCGTTCTGCGTAGCTACATTCCCGGTCACGCCGGGTAAGATTAATTAATCAGCTGAGATTTTGGGGCTTTGCGGTGCTCAAAGTCGAGCAGCGAAAATAAGTTTCCCCATTCTCACCCAAAGACGGTGCGCCATGATCGAGTTTCCCTACGCAAGGGGTCGCCATTGAGGGCTTTTCCTAGCCAATCTTTGCGTCTCGAAATCGTGAGTCTTTTGTTGTTGGCTTCTGCGACGTAGTCAAACGAACGAGGGACGCCTGGAGGCTGAAGCGAACGCACGGAGGAAAACGAAAAAATGAAGAGAAAGGTTACACTGACAGACAGAATGACAAAGGGAAAACACCTCTGCACCTCGGTTGAATCCCGAGGAAGAGGCTCAAAGAAAATGAATAAATTCGCCTTCCCTTCCCCTTCTGCACGGTCGCGGGGTTTCCGCGTCCCCAAACCCCCCAAACCCCGGAGTGGAAGCCATCGGAAGAAAGTGTGCCATCCGGCCATCATTCAATGGTAATGATGTGAAAAGTTCCCAAAACAGTCTTCGCGGTCGCCGGTGGAAAAAATCTTGACCGGCTTCTCGCGATTCTCTCCCACGTGGGAGCGTTTGGGTCGGGGGGTTGGAGGACGTTTGGGGGAGGAAAATGAAAAGTGTGAGTGAACAAAATGCGATTGTGTGGGGTTGGGGTGCGCGGGATTAGCGGAACAGAGGGAGATTCCATCCGAATCTCCCCTTTTTAGTCAACTAATTGCCAGCATGTCCATTCTGCGTGCAGTTTGTGGAGCGCTGTTTGCGTTTTTGGAATTAATAAAAGTAATAAAGCGTTTAAATCTCAGCTTGACAGCGGGAGGAGACTACGATGGGCGGATAGCGAGCGATAAGAAAAGTAAAAAAGAAAGATGCATATCTTAACCTAACCCGGGCTGAAAACCCTGCAAAAGAGGAGTTCATATTTAAAACGCAACTATTCGAGGTTGCTCAAACTAGGCGTGGGCAAAGAGAAGAAGTAACAAGAAGCGGGAATAAAATGCGAGCAGTTCACTAATGTCGGTAAAGTGCACGAAAATGGTTACAAAGTGCGGCTCGGTTTCGGTTCAGCTCGTCATAGTAAATGAAAACAAGAAAAAAAAACGATAACAATAACCTACAAAGTCAAGCTCCCTAAGTGGAGCTCCCAAATCTTCCTTCCCCGTGTGTTTTTTTTCCGGCCAATGAACGTCCCGCTTGAAGGCAAACCAAAAAAAAAAAAACAGAAACAAACGGAAAAATCACCACCAGGAAGCTGAGAAATGATTTAGCGTAATGGTTAATGGACCCATCTTCGTCTTCGTTTCGGTTTTGGTTACTTTTTCGCGGTAAATACATTTCGCATACAAACTTGCTCCCCTCCCCAGGGTCGGGTTGGAGGGGGAAACGCGCTGCGGTATGATAATGAGCGGTGGAAGAGATAAAAACCGGGAAACAGGAGCACCCGGTAGCGTTTGCTACGCCCATGAAGGCGGAAAAGGTTAAGGTTTTTCGCGCGAAAAAGTGTGCCGTCGAGGGAGAGCGTAGCTTCAAGATTTGCGAACAGCTTTTCGGACACACAAACCAGCACAACAAGTTAGAAAACCAGCTGGTTTTGTTTGGGAGACTTTGTGTTATTGTTTGTCGTACGGGGAGGAGTCACACGCCTGGACCTGATTTACCACCTAAAACTGGGACTGCCGTGGACTTTGGAAAGGATCATAAAAGAAAAAGCAACCCTTTTGCAATCGAACGAACGCGAGTCACGGGGGTCGAATTGGAAAACCTTCCTCTCCCGCGTGGTGGTGTCGGATGGGGGGGTTGCGCCCATAATCCATAGCCCACTTTTTCTGGCGCCTTTTTGGGGAGCGAAGGCGAGAAAAGTTTCTCGCTGATCGTTGTTTGACGTGCGCGATATATAAGGCAAGATGTATAAAGGCGGCTCAAAACGGTAACGGCATGGGGCTTTGCGATGTAATGCAAGGCTGCTGGCACCAGTTGCTTCAAGGTCGAACGCCGCCTCCAGATTTATGGTGGTGTGCGATGTTGTGCCGCACCCACCCAGTGTTGAATTGATCGACCAGGGAATGCTGGTCTCTACGATCGAGTAGCGAACGGTATTTCGACGGTTAGGTAATTTTATCGAACGGCTGGATACGCAAGTTAGATATGAAGGCCATTAATTTGGTTCGAATTATATTTGTTTGTAAGCACAGTTTTGGATTTAAATAGAGTAAAAGCACCAATTTTGGCCCACTTAGTGCAGGGTCACTACGAAAAAATTCGTTGCAATCAGTGTATCTACCATATTACGATAAATTTGGTATGGTAATGTAGAGTGGTTATCTAAGCATGCAACTATATTAATATTTTTGAGTTTATTAGTTGTTTTCATTGAAAAATGATGAATTTTTGAACGACTTACTTTTTTGGTATTTTGTCCCACCTGTGTGTCAGTTTTGGCCCACTAAAACAATGCTATCTTATCATTTAAATAATCTTTAAAATAATTTAAAAACTGCTATTCACCTTTACCATTGTTGAATAAATGAGATTAATTTATCTTATCTGCTATTTGAATATCCACTTTTTAGCAGGATGATCGCATTTTCGTCTAGAGCAGTTTCGTCAATCAATTTCCGATTTTAAAACGCAGTCGTTGCTTGTTTTTCGAGATGAGGGAACTTTCTTACAGCATAAATGGCCCACAATCTCAAATTTTAACGAAGTGCTCGAAAAATACTGATACAATCGCTTCCAAACTTGGTATTTCACTGGAATAAATCGATATTAACACTAAAAAAGGATAGGGCGCATTTTTATTTAAAATCAGTGAGATAATTAATCTCCTTTCCATTGGGCCAAAACTCCCTAACTTACCCTGTAAATTATAGTATTTTTGTGTACTTAACACTACCAAAATATGTCTGACCTAATTTACTCAAGAAGCTTTGTATTTAGCATCTAGATTGTCTCTGAAAATATCTGATGTGAAAAAAATTATCAATTATTATTTTCGCTTTTATTAGCGAAATCGGTGTTTTCACCACTATTTTGATTGATCGCCACTATGAATTTTTATGGATCTTTAGTAGATTTTAGTTATCTATGCTTTTTAATTGCTTAATTTAACCTTTTTATATGGCTTGACAATACTTTTCAATGTTTTACAACCAACAATGTCTCTTTACGGCTGATGCTTGTTGACTTTTAAATTATATTAACTTGGATAAAGAGGGTTGTGCACAAGAGAATTAGGTAATTTATCATTTACCTCTCGTTGCCAAAGTTCTGAAATTAAATTTTTACATGCTTTCAATCATATGCAAATTTTATTATATAAATTGTTACCATACACTAGAAACCCCACACGGTCTCTGACTTTGCTTTGAAGGGATCATTTCTTCGATGGTCTACATTTAGAACATGGAGAATTCTTCCTTACCTAACTCGAGTACAGCACGTTGTGTTTGTTCCAATTCCTTTGTTTTCATGAGGAAAGCAACCCTTTTCACAAACCCTCCACCAGCCAAAGTTGTTTCTTTCTTCAGCTACACGCTTTATGTTCGTCTTTACAACTTCAACCCGCTTTCTTACGTCAATCTTGGCGCCATGTGATTGCCGTATGAAGGTTGGTTATGAGGCGATAGGTTTGGCCTCGTGCCGGACCGTTCGACACGTGCACAAAATGAACGGATTGTGGTCACCGACGCTGGAAGGCGAGGGAACAACGAGGCAAGCGAGGCGTCTTGAATCAGATAGCGAAATCTAATCTAACGTCATTGTTTTCATTTCAACCGACCTGCAATTGCACTTCATCGTTTGCTTTGCTTTGGTTTTGGTTTTGTCTTATTCCGCTAGGAGTTTGCTAATTGTAATCAATTGCAGGTGTTCAAAATGTGTTTCAATAAATTTATTGTCACTCGGTCGAAGTTCTAAAGACGTCTAAGAAATTGGTTACGTCGACACTATCAACGAGAAAGGAAAAGTAAATGAAAGCATTCTATTAATAAAACATACGACACTTTTCAAACCAGAATACAGAGCGTAAAAAAACTAAACGCTCACGTGGGCCCCGAAATGGTCCGCATATACACGAGCTCACGCAATTGTCATCGTAGTCGAGCTGAATTTAAGATGCTGTCAACTGTCGCATCCCGTGACTGATGGGTCGACTGCATTACGGTTACCTTTTTAATCGTTCACTCCGACCGACATGATTTATCGGGAGAAGGAAACGCTCGGTTTTTCCTGAACGATTGTACACCCCAGCCTGGGGTGAGAGCTGATAAACGTCACACTTGTTATGCGTTGAGGATCCATCAAATGTGTTTATATATTACTTTCAACGATATCCGTTCGTTATCAAACCTTCCAAAATTGGGCTTTTATATAATTCCGCTCGTTGCGAAACGTGACCAAGGTGCAAACTTTCGTTCAGAAAACGGAACCGGATGGTTCTTTTAAATGCGTGTGTTTTTGCTGTTGTTTGGTTCCCTTTGACGCGTGCGTGTGGCGCAGATAATTTCTCCAAAAACTTGAATTTGAATGCTCGCCTTGCGGTAATCTTGTTGGAAAGGAGACCCGATAGAAAATTGGACAATTTTGATGAGGCTGAAGTTTTGATGCTGACGCCACCTCAAGCAGCCACTCGTGTACATTAATCAAGATATTAAACAACGGCACCCGGCGCAAAAGTTTCTCTCCGGCCCGCGGAAATGCGGTTTAATATCGTGGTTCGCCGTCATTATCCGGGCCCGTCTTCGGTACTGCAATAAAAGGAAAACAAAAGGCGGCACACGTGTGATGGTATGTGTTTGTGTTTGTGTGTGTGTCGGTGTTACCGGAAGAAGGTCGGATAAGATGGTGGCTACCCCAAACGGCGAGGCACACTGGGTGGTTCGGCGGTCATTGCGTCGGCGAAGTTAATAAAACTTAATAACAATAATGTAAATAATTAACTCCCTCCATTCGTCTCAAAAAACCCTCTCTGTCCGTCGTTGTTTGGTCCACGTGCCATTCGAGTTGTGATAAGGAAAACCCCAGGAAGGGAACCGGGGAGTCGTTGGCCGTTTTATGTCGTGACTTCCAACCCGGTGGCTTCGGTACGCCTTAAATCGGAAGACTAATAGTAACGACCCCCCGACATGGGCCCATGTGGATCGTAAGGTTGAGTTTGCATAATTACAGCATTTTTGGTTGGGAATTGTAAAAGAAAACAAAATAAAAACAAGCATCATCCAACAACATATAAACTGACCGCGTTGGGGTTTGTCGTAGAAACAACGTCTGCCATCTTTGGTGCACTTCAGATTGAAAATGAAGATAGTATTGCGGCTTCGGAAAATATAAATATGGACACTCAAAGCACACCGTTGCGTTGGTGGGTTTTTTTCTTCAATGTCTTCCTCATTTAACCCCCATAAAATGTGGAATATGAATGAACTTCTCACTTGTCTTTCGATTCCCTCATAGTAACTTTTTTCTTCGCGTTGAACATACCTGCGGCCAAAGAGGGTCGGCATCTGAACCGAACCTACTGACCGGTAACGGTTACGGCACGAATCGGAATCGATGATCTTAAGCCGACAAAGCGCGGACGGTTTGGAAGTTCATTTATTTTCTATTTCGTTTTGTTGACATGCCTCCTTTCGTGACGCTCCATTTCTTGTGCACGCAAAGGATGCAAACAAAGCTCACCCACAACAGGATCGCGAGAAGATCGGAGCGTTTTAATTTTATTGACCATATTTTTAACACCCACTATAAGCCCCCGTTTGCTTGATCCGGAGATCCGGACGTTGGGAGGCCATTTGAAATATTTATTTCTCGCTCTTGGCGATTCCATTCCGGTAGGACACCTCTTCGTGACATGTGTGTGTGTGGTTGGCGATGACTGCCGTCGAGGTCGGTGATTCAATCCGATCGGATCAAATAGCCGCACCTCCCTCTCCCTCTTCATCGCCGTCGATGACATGTTGTTTGACAGCTGATGTCATGATGCGTGATCACATCACGGAAGGTGTGCGCTCGGTAACTTAGAAGGTTATTGCGGTGTAGAACGCATTAGTCTGATCGATGCGGTGATGCGATGTGATGCGATGGTAAATGTTTACCGGTTGGTGGGTGTTCGCACATTTACGAAATTGAAACTGTCAACTGGAGTTCGATGGACATTGGTGGACACAATAAATGACGCGGTGGATATTGTTTGGATACATGGAATATTCTTTTCATATTTTGAAATCTGATCAGATCATCAGAAGGAAGAATGAAAACCAAAAAATTCAAATATTTATTTCGAGTAGGATTCAAGCCTCTCACCTTCACCCTATTATCTCACGGATAAATAAACAAAAAACCCTCCACATGATGAGGGAGGTATGACAACATTAGGCCACCCTGTTCCGCCATCACCTGACGTAATGTTTGTTGCCTCAATTGGTGCTACGCAGCACTAGAACAAACGGCGTTTTGCGTCACCCTCTTGAACAAACCACAGAGCACACGGGGAGGGTTGGTAGCGTACAACGGAAGCAAAGATGCGATGCACAACAGCCAGGTCCGCCCTCAATGCATGCAATTGGAACAGATTGTTTGCCAATAGGGTAGTCACGCTTGTAGCCATAGCCATAATGGCTCGGCATATTTGCATCAGTTAATCTTTCGAGCTGCTTATCGCACCACCGAATGCCGCCAGAACTGTGCAATAAATGCAATAAAGGGCCATAATAACCATCACAATATCAACCGATAAGCCAATGATAACAGAGTTCAAGATAAAACGTTACCTATCTCGTGTAGTAAATATAACTCTTGAATAAACATTTGTTTTATTTTCAGATTATGAATATATTATCCTTATCTTTGCGAAACAAACTTTACAGACACCGTATGTTGCGAGTTTTTTGGATAATTTTGTACAGTTTGTAAATGAAGATAATTCATATACAAAGTTACAGTATTGATTTTGTTGGTCGAGTAAACGCAAAGTCTTAAAAATTATAAATTTGATATAGATATCAAAGCGAAATTATTTTTAATCATTTTTTTCGAATCGAAGCATGAAATATGATGTGATTTCTTTTAATTTTTTTATTCATTTTAATTTTTTTGTGAAATTTAAAATTTTAGAATAGAATTTTATGTGGAACCTGTGTAAATACATACATATTTTTTCAAATTAACGAGCACCAGGAAAAATTGAGTTGGAGGTAGTATTTCAATATGATGGTCCAAAACTCCTTTGCAAATTCTAACAGAAAAACTAGTTGTTCAGTTTCTGAACAAAAATGATCAGATGTCAGATTTATAAGAAAATTAATTGGGAAATTAAATTACAGAAAACTATCGAAAAGACATGCTACATGCTTAAATAAATAAAAACAAAAAATCATTAGGTGGTTCAGATTTTAACTCGTAACGCACAACCCTCAACTCGAAAAGTTAATTAACGAGAGCTTTTCTCGATGGTACAGGAAACAAAACATATTTACCCATCCCGAACTCATTACAAGCACTTTTCATAAAAGACCTATTGAATTTGGCAAACAACCAATCAATTGAAACCGACAACACTGAGAGAAACGATTACCTTAAAAGGCAAAGTCGGCCACCAACAGCGACGACGTGTGCTTCTTATCTGTCACCCAGAGCCCCAATCACTTATATTGTATGTTTGGTTTCTTTTCTCTTCCCACCTCCTACCCGCTCTAGCACCAGCGAACGCAGCCGATACCACCAAACGGAAACGGTTCCACCCGCTGCGCAACCTTCGCCGTATCTTCCGCCGACGGACAGTCGCCTCGGCCGACCGTGCTCCCGGCCAGCTCGGTGCCAAAGGGCAACAGACGCACATCCACTTCGCCACACCCGGCTGTTCAACGACCGATGCGACGCTTCCGCGCACCGGCTACGGTCTCCCGATCACGATCCGCGGCGGTGGTGGTGGCCCCGAGTCGGCTGGAGCGGTGCTGCCGGGCACCTCGCAGGCCGCTGGAGGCGGTGGAGCGCCGGGCGGGTACTTCAAGCGCGAAACCTACCGGCTGCGGAACTCCGATGATCTAGACAAGGAGATGTCCGACTACCAGCGCAGTCTCAGCGAAGGTCGACTGGTCGATAGGTAAGTGGTCATCCCTGTCCCCCTCCCGCGACAAGGACGGGAATCGGCCGGAGGGGATTCCTCGTAAATCCCAGTCACTTTGAACCGATTGATTTTGTTCACGCCTATCTTATCGCGCCATATGACCGAATGACAATCGTTCTGTGGAGGAGGAGTTCGTGCCATGCCGACTGTAGAGGCTACGATAACTGCGAATGCGCAACACCGGGGCGAACTTCCCGAGCGATTGTTTTCCATTCCCAACGCGATGGTACCTTCCCCAAAGCAACCGAGGTGCCTAGGTCAGTCTTATCGGAGCAATCAAAGCGTCGAGTCGGATTTACGCGGATGGCCAATCGAACCGGTCAACAATGATCCTTCAGGTCGATAAAGTGTCACCCGCTCAGCGGTACCGAACGTTGATAAGATCGGCTATAATAGCGTAGGTGGTTCTACTTCGTGTAACGTGTGTGATTGTTGTGTTTCGTGTTCTAATATTAAATACGTCGAATCGAGATTGAGAAGACATGATTAGAGAACGCATTTTAGACAGCTCGCTGTCAAGTGGAATTGCTTTTACACATGTGCTAAACTGTTTCCTGTCTATATCGAAACTTTGTTATTGTGTTGTATAAACAAGTATAGCAAAGTGTTATTTAGCCCCCAAAGCTAAGGAATCAAAAAATATTTTGCGAGTTTTCTGAGTAATTGAAAAATCAAATATCGAGCAACAGCAACAAGCAAATAAAAATATTCTTATGGAGCGTGTCAAAAAGTGTAATTTCGGACAAAATATATTTTTTTAGGCGAGAAATCTGTAATACGAGAGGCCAAGCTGTAGTCATCGATGGTTGAAAAGACTCGATGACAGTTATGCAATCATTCATTATTTTTTACTGTTTAGATAATAGAAGCTCGTTTAATGTTTAGATAATAGAAGGATCATACATTGGACTTAAAACGATATGGCTCTGGTTGTTCAGTTCTTACCGTTTTGTTTAGTCAGATATCTAGAATGTGAATTACTGATGATGGAATTGCTTAGAACAACTGTAGAATGTTTTTGAGTAGAGTCAAGCCGGTTAAATGGCATATTTTTTCGATTTATTGATATAATGCAGATCGCAAAAAATTTGAAATTACATATTTATCAAATCTTTTTGAAGGAAAATTTTGAGGAAAAGCGAAAAATATCCTGTTATTTGCGGTTGGACAGTGAAGCTGTTTAATTAGTTCATAGTTTTAAAATAATACTATACTGAGAGAGCTATGATAATTCTTTCTTAAAGAATGAATCGAATATTTGGTTTAAAACAATATGGCTCTTGTTTTTCAGATCTTACAATTTTGTTTCACCGGAATTTCGAATTTGAAATAATGACGATGGAATTGTATGAAATGCCTAAAATAGTACAATTTTTTTGATCGATCCAGATCGCAATAGATTTTACTTTTCATAGTTTCTCATTAAATCTTTTAGAAGTGCGTGAAGAGGTAAAGAGATTTTATTTACTGTTTCATTACTGTTAAACAGAGAACCTGTTACATTTGACCCTAGTGTCTAAGTCATACTTAAGAGTCTTTTATAAAGTTCACAATCGGCTTTGAACCAATCTCGAACGTGAATCCTATCCAGCTTAACCCGAAATCCAACTCCCATATAACCCTTGTGGCCGTAAATGCAACTAGACCATGACTTATGAGGCTTCTTTTCCCCTTACAGTGACATCAGCCGTGATGGGCTTTCGCAGTCACACGATAGCGTTTTCTCCGAATCAGCCGGCACTGCCAGCAGCTTATCGATTACACTGAAGGTACGTTTCCATTACAAATCTGGAGCGCGTTGGGTTGGCGTTTGTTAACCTTATACGTTTCTTCTACACAGAATGAATTAGCAGACGTACTACGAAAGCGGAGAAAGGATCGCCAGGAGGAGGTCTCGGACGAAGATCTCGGGTTGCCGTTAAGCCCGATTACGCCGCAGCGTAAGGATCGCGGGATGAATAAGAGCGAAGGATCGCTCAGCATACTGAGCATGACCAGCTCCGATATGGACGACGATCGGTCGGCGTCCAACATGAGCGGACACAATCTGCTCCGGCTCGAGTCGTCCACGTCCGGCTCGGTCGGTATGAACCGGTCCGACAATATGGATGAAAGTGGTAAGGAGTGTTGACTTCGTTTGAACAAGAACTGTGTATTTAAATGGGTTTTTCTTTTCGGTTCGCTTCAGGTGACTCCTCGAAACTTTGCCATTCCGCAGCGAAACACAAACTTGCCGTACGACCAAAGAAGAAGGGCCCAACCAGGGCACGAGCTCGCCCAAGAGAGGTACGACTAGTTGCGCCCTTGTTCAGTTCCTAGATCCTCATTCTCAATCAATCCCGCTTACTCTTACAGACAACTCTTTTGCCAGCGACACCGGAAGTCAACGAGGAGTCGTTGAAACTGTCGTCCACCAACATCGCGGACTATTCGCCGACGCAGGAAGCGGAAGAAAAGGCCCACTCGCTGCCGTACGGTATCATGCCGACCGTGGTGAGCACACCGCTCTCGGCCCACCATGGACCGATGTCGAAGGCGTCCTCCAAAGAACTCATCTCCTCCTCCTCCTCGAAGCTGATGTCGGTGAGCGTCGGTGGCGATGCGTCGCTCGGTGCGTCATCCGTGTACGTCAACAAGAACATTTCCAAGAGTCACGAGTTCGAGCGCACGTCCGAGCATCTGTTGGCGGCCCCGGATGGTGCGGGTGGCCCCGCCCGGAAGGAGGACGATGGGTTCTTTAAGCGAATCCTAAACTATAGCTTCAAGAAGAAGAAGCACGAGTCGGCCGGGAAGGATGAATCGCATCCGGTCACGCCAAAGAAGGAGGATAACAACACGAGCAGTGTGTATATCACGGCCGGGGAACCGACGACGACCACCGCCGACCCTGGTCCGACGGAACAAATCATGAAGCTGTCCCTTGTGGTTGGCGATTCGGAGCTGAGCGAGCTGAGTGGCTATAAGAAGATTAAATCGGGTCCGGCCGCACGGCAGCGTATTTTCCCGAAGGAAATCTTCACGGGCGATGAGCAGCGTGAGACTGCGACTCCGGCCCGGTACTCCTCGAACGTGGAGGTGAACCGGCAGTCGATTGCATCGTCTGGAAGTGCGCATTCACTAGCGATCGGTGCGGCGGAACACAAGGTACCACCGCTGCACAAGAGTGAGGAGTACTTGGTAGCGAAGACACGCAAGTTCTCCGAGCGTAGTGTGGACGGCGGTGAAGGCGATGATGAGGAGAGCGATGGGCGAAAGTATGTGAGCCATGGTGAGCGGTTGAAGAGCCCTAAGGCGTACGGTGCACATGGGTCGTCGTACCAACAGAAGGCGGCAAAGGTGTCCAACGGGGCGCAACATCCGGTTCAACTGCAGGAAAGTCCGACCAAGCGAACGAAAGTGGTGGAAAAATCGAAAAGCTTCCGCACGTACACCGACAACGTGTCGAACAATTTGCAGGCGGGTGGAGGTGGCCTTCACCATCATCACCACCACCATCAGTTGCCGAGTCTCCCGAACCTCAGCTCGTCGCTGTCGGTGGGTAATTTCAGCCAGAGTAACAGCTTCCTCGAGACGGAACACAAGTTCTTCAGCATGACGGAGAACATGAACACGGGCAAGCAGCGGGTTTTTAAGGATTACATCAGCAACGCCGACGAGGAGGTGGTCGACGCGCGGCTACTCTCATCGAGTGCGTCCCTGCAAAAGTTCGAAATCAACGACAACAACCTGTTGAACCCGCGCGAGGAGTACGTCGATCACCAGCCGAAGAGCATCGTGCTCACGACGAACACACTGACGCCACCGGAACCGACGAGCATTCTGAACAAATCGAACCAGAACATCTCGCAGATTGAGGAGAACATCGACAAGCTCGTATCGTCGCAGTTTGTCAGCATTATTCGAAGCTCGGACGAGGGTAGCAGCAACGAGCGGTTGGATGATATTGGACACGCGGGAACCGTGCCAGAGTTTATGAAGATCCAACTGAACCGCGTTGAGGCGACGACGGCGGCGCCAACGTCCCGCCCAACTATGAAGACGAGCAGCAGCAGCATCGTGCTGACGGCCTCACCGACACCGGCCCCACCAACGTCGCCCGCCATTGCTAGTCCCACTGCTTCCGCCGGGCAGTATCCGGTTCCGCCGGCGGACGATGCCATAAAGATGCGCCGGTTCAGCAACGAGAACATCGAGATAACGGAGTCGAAACCACCGCTCCCTCCGTCGGTGGTGGCCCGCACCAGCCTCGTGCTGGATGCCGGACCACCGAAGAGTCCACCCGTGTTCCGGAAGCAGCACGGTGGAAGTGGCGGTGACATTGCCGCCGCCGGTGCCGGTTCGAAGCGCAACTCGATGAATCTCTCGCAGGACCTTAGCGACGATCGGAAGGTGATCCTCCAGCGCCGTACATCCGTGACGGAGGAGAAGATCAAGTACGAGCGACGGATATCGTCCTCGTCGGAGGACATTAAGTTCGAGAAGAAAAAATCCACCTCCGAGGAGGTGCTCGAGAAACGTGGTAGTACCGGGAGCAATGCGGCCACCAACTACAACAGTGGCTCGAGCAGTGGCGACGAGCTGGTGGTACTGCGTAAGAAGCTCGTGCCCGATAAGGAACCGAAGGATAAGGATGGTACGCCTGAGCTGATGAAGGTGTTTGCCCGGCGGTCGCTAAAGTTACGCTCCGACGATGACTATAAGGTGACGACTGGGACGGAGGCTGGCGGGAAGCCACTGTGCAGCATCGACAGCGACAAGGAGAACCAATCGAGCGAGGAAAAGTTGGACAAGGTGGGCGCTCCACAGCAGCAGCAGCAGCAACAACAGCAAGATCTCTCCGCTGCGATCGTGCAACCAGCATCGATCCCAGCAGCTCCATTGAAAGTTAGCGGTGCTACACTTCCACCATCGACCGAGGTGAAAAGTAATGGTACCACGGAAAGCAACGGAACCAGCCAAACGATCACGGTTGATCCGTTGATCGTGCGGAAAAATGTCACCAGTAAGCCGTTCGGTGTACCGAACCGATTCGGTACCGCAGCCAACGGGCAAACACGAAATACCACTTCGTTCGCAGATGTCCGCAAGACGCTCCTGCCCAGCTCGGCGGTGGTTGTGGCCCAGGTGAACAACAACTTT
Organism: Anopheles sinensis; assembly: GCA_000441895.2. Taxonomy (NCBI): domain Eukaryota; kingdom Metazoa; phylum Arthropoda; class Insecta; order Diptera; family Culicidae; genus Anopheles; species Anopheles sinensis. Next base: position 31,104 of record KE524843.1, on the reverse strand, counting down.
GTAAAGCCGGACATGGCGTCGAGCGTCGGGGAGAATCAATCCGTAGTCAACAATAACAACAATAACAACAACAGCATTAACAATGGGACTGGTAACGCTACCAATCGCCACACGATCGCGTCGTTGAATCAGCTCAACAGTGTCAACGGAGGCGCTGGTGGTGGAGCGAACAACAACGCCACCACCATCGAGGCCGCCGCCGGGGGCAACGGGGAAATCAACGAGTTCAAGGGCATACTGCAGCGTCGGGCGGAGTGGGAAAAGCGAGCCAAGGAAGGATTCAAGTAGATCGTGAGGTAGAGTAGAGAGACAGAGCGAGAGAGATAGATGAAGGTCCTGCAGGAGTCAAGGCTCCTTATCTTCTCCCCGCCCCACCGAGACCATTTCACTCCATTCCATTGCCGCCAAAGTGGCGTTAGACAAACTTCCCCGATTGGAGGTGTAGCAGCATTCCCTTCGCTTTTACGACGCACTAGGATGCGCATTAGGACCAACGCACGAAAGAAGAAAAATCCCAGTTACAAAATCATACTTCCCAAGGAGTGCTTAAAATTTGCGATCACTCTGAGTGATCGACGCCTTTACATTGTCACCATTTCATACGGAAAGATTCGAGACGACTTGGAGCTGCATCGAGGACAGGCGTCGTTAACTTGGAATGCCCTAAATTATCTCCGTGTTCTTTTTCGACCATCAGTCGGACAATTTCTAGATTCGCGCGAGTCCAGTGATTGATTACTCCAAAATTATCTTAATGTAAACACCATCACCACCACGTGCATAGATAGGAGACCTGAGTCGTTAGGACATGCCCACAAACTACGTGTTATAGAACGCCTTACCAACCCAATTATCGTTAAAAAAAAAGCGACGGAACGTTTCCGAGCATTCGTTGTTGCAATATATATATTTTTTTACAATGCTGACGACATATTTTGCGCCCGTTGCAAGAGGCGTTATGTTTTATGATTCGTTGAACGAAGCAATCAGTCATGGTTACTTCTTTTCCGGCTTTCGCGGAAAGGTTATGTGGTGAGGCATCTGGCAAAGGCCGATCGCAAGCCGCAACCAGTTTCCGGCGAGCGATTCCAAATGTGATAGAAAGTGTATGATAAATAAAACAAACAAATATTAATGGAAATCGATCGGGATAGGGAAAGCTTTTGCAAAAAGAGATAAAAAAACGCCACGGTGTAGGAATTGAACACGAAACGGATGGCTTAAATGCTTAGGAGAAAGAGATTGTTCCGTTGTGGAATTGTTTCCTTTTTGGAAGTGAGAATATCCTGAAGCTAACCGTCTGTAGATTGATACTCACTGGAAGAAATAGCTTTCCCGCTGGCGCCGCACTTGTGTTTATGTGTGTTATAACCTATATAGCATCTTTTAAGGAAGTTTTGTTTGTTTACCGTTGCTATACTTGATCAGAAAAAAGAGGTAAAATCAACCTTCCCCGTTGATTGTGTATTTTCCTGTAAATAAATCGTTGATCTTCCTAAATTACCAAACCTTGGCTGTAGTTTGTTCGCTTCTCAAACGCTTCTCAGACGCGAGTAGCGATCGGCAATTGAAGCTTCTCGATAATCGTCCGCTTTGAACTCTTCTATTATACCCGACAAACACTACAGTTTAGATTTAATAACCTGACCTGCGTGACAGCATTTCCCGGAGGACGAACCGACGTCAAAGGGAGGCTCACGGTCAGCGTACATTCGTTAGAGGTTAACGTTAATGAACCAGATTCGCCACCATCCTACGGAGTGTAGGATTCATATACTCTCGCTTTCGCTATGACTAGATCCTACCGCATCCGGACATCTATTACCAACCACGTTAGAAAATGGACGGATTCAAATCGTATGGTAGCACCGACGCAAAATCGTACCCTCGTCGTGTCCGTGTAACGGATGTGTTTACATACACTTATATCATGAATGAGATACATTAAATGATGTCGTTTAAATCAGCTCAACGGAAACCGAAATCAAAAACAACCAGTTTATTGCTAATTCGAGGCAAACGAAATCACCGTTATTACAAGTATATATTGAAGAGATCAAGAGATCGTTAATATTTTGTCAGCGTAGCCTGAGCGATATTTTATAGAGGCAAACAGCAACAAAAATAAATAATAAAAGGACCGAGACGTATTTCTGCTGCCCTTTTTGTTACTTTTTTTAATGGTTAAGAATTTAAGAAGCGAGAAACTCGCAAACGGACGTTACGTGAAAACTATGTATTACTTACGGTTGGGCAAGGGGAGGCGGATCGCGGATTACTTCCAATCCTAGGGATGAGATTGAGATTAGAGTGCGGAAGGAGAGAGAAAGGGAGTGAAAGTGAAAATCAAATCAAACTTTTTTCGAAATTTGATGTATCTGTAGCACTCTGAAGTGAAATAAATGCAACTTCCTGAACGTAAATCCAATAAAATTTATGTTTTTCGTAAAAATCAATCGTTAAAAATGATGACAAATTGAATGGAACATGCGTTACTCAAATTTTTAATGTTATTTTCAAATAACATTCCAATTGAGTAACGGACATTCGCTTTCAGTAATAGAGGATTCTATTGAAAGTAACGCAACAGGTTGACAAACTGATGTTACTTTAGTTTTTTTTTCTGATTTTATTAATATGTTTTTCCGTAAAATGTGCTACGGCGTTTGATGACCTTCAGCAAAATTTTTGGCTGCTGAACGCTAACCGATTCAGAGATTCAATAATTTTTATTTATCTCATGTTAGTTCTAGGTGTTTTAAAATTTTCGTATGCATAAAATGCAAAATATTTTGGCAAAATCAATCTACACGAATTTTCTATGCTTTATCTTTGATTCACTAAAAACAAGCAAATGTTATTACCCTTTAATCTAAACAACATCAACATTAAAATAATGACACTTGCTGATTTAAATGGTTTAATTATGTTTGAGTTGTCCCTGCCAATGACAGAATTTTATCTTTAGTACAATTTGCTCGGACTGTGGATATGCGTGTTTGCAAAACAAATCGGTTACCCCAGAACACAATCTACGGCAAACAAACTTCAGCAGCGCACGTTCGGACGCATTGATGACATCGTCCGACATGACAAACCACTCACGTGTGAGTCTCCGTGGAGGCGCATACCGGAACGCATTTTGTCACGGTCCACGCACTAATGGAGATTTTCCCTCCCACCGAGATGTCACCGACCCTTCGAACGATGGTGGCCTAAAAATAATATTATTTGCTGTAGAAATCCCTTCGAACGTTCGTCCCAGAAGTGAGAGAATCGGTTTTTACACACACCAGAAACATGTCCCACCGAGCGTAATTAGTGCGTTACGGTTCAGTTTCCTTCCGTTGGCGATCTGCAAGGAAGATCTACTATGCCACGGTCGATCGAAACTCATAAACCGATGATCAAGCATGATGAGTCTGAGGGCACGACCATTCGTTCCTTCCGAGGAAAAGTGTGACCCAGTGATATTATTACACCGTTCGCCTGAGTCATCCACAGCAGACGACAGTCGGAAAATCTATGAATGGTCGGAGTGGGCATATTCTTCGGCAGAAACGGCGAAAAAGAAACGGTTCGGTCGCTATTTGTGGCGGGTGAGTTAAGCGAATTTTCCAGTGCACTTACGCGTCTGGTGGACGAAACTGAGACCATCTTGATCGCCGGTTCTATTTTTGCTGATGTCCGTGCTACAAATGCAACGAAATTGTGTCGTTTTGAGGTAAGTGACGATTTTTGCACGACACAAACGGGTTTAATAGATGGTGACGTAGTTTTTCCTAAACGTTATGATGAAGACTTTCTTGGTGTTTTGAAAATAGGATTAACTTGTCAAACATCGTGACTAAACCCCATTTGAGCAGCATGTTGGGATAAACAAATTAATAAAGTAATTTGTAAGTTGTTTCGTACGAACTGTTGGTATCTAATCCACCGTTTTACTTTTCGCCAAATGCTTACATCGTTAAGACTATCAATGGTTCGTTTTGCTAGTTTTTTACCATCAGTAGCACAAAAAACAAAAAAAAGATAGTCGAACGTAGTGACAGCGTTCGGATCCATTACATGTTGGATAGTGGCCAAAAAATTTTACAAATGAAATGAATCAGCTCGAGCTAGCAATTTACGGTTCTTAAAATGATGGTGATATGCATCGTTGAAAATGTTCCGAAGCGCTTGAACCTATTTTAAATCGTATTTTCAAAATGTTGGTCAAAAGTTCCTAGATTGAATGGTCCACAAGAGAATTTTTCTTAAAAAAAAATACATATAATTGAAGCAGGTTTAAATATATTTTGTTACTATTTAAAGAACACATCTTTAATAACTCTAGTGCTATCTTTAAAAACTCACTCCATTGTTCGAGAAAGTGGCCGATATTATCAAATTGCATAATGATTATATAAATCCTTTTTTTATTAATATGTATCTTTAAATTTAATTTATTTCATTGAGAGATTATGAATAGATAAAAAAATCAAGTTTTTACATAATTATTACATCAGAAAAAAGGATTTATTTTATGTATAGTATAAAATAATCGAATGCAGAATCTGTATTGCAATTTTCGGTTAATCTTTAAATATTTTGTATTTCATACAAATCACATAGTAGAACTACACCCTTACCGTAACCGAGGCAATGTGTTGGGTTTGTTTTTGCCGGTGTGTCGCTGAAAACGCGTACTCGCGCTTGGCCAACAACTCCCCGAACGACTCGGCAGCTGCTGCATGGTGGTTGCCGGAGTAATGGCGCACCGGCATTTCTTTGGCCGTGGAACCACACGCGTGAGGGAAACTACGATGCTTTTCCTTTTCTTTTCGTCCAGCATGTCTTGCCTTTCGCTGCAGAAGGAAAAGTTTACGCGGCGTGGCGCGACCCCTTCGGCACGGAACCCTTTTTGGAAAGACCTCAAATTACAATGTACCGTGAAGGGTCTGACAAGACAATTGCGGAAAGGGGGAAAGGGTCGTAGCCGGAAGATGGAAGGGTCGGTCTGCGGGGGGAGGTCAGTAGAAGATTCAGATCTCTGAGCTAGAGAGAGAGATGAGGAAATTGCCAGCGGAGAGTGCAAACCAGTTGCTGCGGTAAAAGAACGACGTCATCATATGAACGCATGGTCACCGTATTTGCTCATAGTTAAACATAAATGTTTAATTTTTGTTTTCCTGCACTATGGTCTAAATGTAGAATATAGTTTCAAATTACAAAATTAAGGTTAAACATGTTTTTTTTTACTAAAGATCCAATAGTGATTTTTGTCTTAATGTTAAAATTGTATTACTAGATAAATTTTACTCTAGCGAACTCCTTGTTTGAATTAGTCTAATGTTCAAACAAACCGTTGGGAAGAGGAAAATTTTAATTTAATATGTAAACATATTTTAACAAATAACAGGCGCTGGTAATTAATTTTCATAACCTTTAAGACGTTGACTGCCATTTCATTTTTGATAGCCAGCTGTCATTAGTTCTAAAAAGTTTTTACCTCATAAATTTATGATAATACAACATGAAAATTATAGTTATAATAAAATCTAATTCTCATTCAAAATTTAATCGAAAAAGATTGTACTAAAAAATTGTGCTAAAACCGTTTGGCAGTCAACGTGTTAAAAAATGTGGGAAGGCTGAATGTTAAAGCAAAAGTTTAATAATTTCAAAAATGTATTTACTACCATGTCTATAATTCCAAACTTTAAAAAGAATAATCAATCATCAGCATCTGTTTAGCCAGAATTGGATGTTTTTAATTCTTCTTCTTCTTCTTCTTAATTGGCTCATCATCCCCAAGTGGGATTATGCCTCTCTCCGTAGGGAGTTTCTGTGACCGAAAGACGGTAAATTTTAGATCGGTGGTCAGCCATCAGGATGTTTTTAATTAGCTGATGCATATTCACTTATTTTGTGTAACATAGCATGTCGCATGGATATTTTTAATCCTAATCTATTGATCGTCAGCTGATCTTTTCTGATCGGTTGGGTGTATGTTATTTTACATCAATATGTTTACAATTTTGCTATCGAAGGAAAGGTGTAGAATAAATGAAAACCGCTGCAAAATAAATGTTACAATTTTAAAGTCTTTTCATTCATCATATCCATATTTTGAAAAGTTAACCTTAAAAAATAATTTTAATTTTGCTTATTTATCATTACTGGACTTTGCCACTGTGATGTTTAATTATGATTCCAACGAAATCAAACCATGTCCCCCGATGCGCATCGCCCAAGACCAGCGTGCGGCCGGCTGATCTCAGACTCGTATAGCTGCCCATCTCTCGAGCGTGCTCTCGCAAAATCTGCTCTCAGTCAACCTTTAACCGGCATTGGCGACGGACCTTCTTGGCTCGCTGTTAAGCGCTCCTCCGGGCATCCTCGAGAGGGCACGGCCACGGTCTACCGGCTGGCGTCGTTCGTTCGGTGGAAAGTGAAATCATACCCAGGTCCAGCATCGGTGCATCGGTCTTTTCTTCAACGTGTTCAAGTGAATCGGTAATTTTAATGAGGCTCCAACGGAGTACGCGGAAGTGTCGTTTATGGTAGCGATCGGCGGTAGTGTAGAAGAAAATCAATCATCAGGAACGATCACCAGCGATCGGAGGACATCGGCGGTGGTGGTGGTGGTGGTGTTTGTTGCAGCAAAGATACGAACGCTCAGATAAATAACAGTGACTTGCTGACAAAGCGAGTAAAAACAAAACGATCTCCATCCGATCCGATTACGGCGGCGTTTCCATTTGTGGAGCATTGATGCTAGTCAGTCACCACTAGCTTTTCCATTGGTTCAAACATCATCTCGAGTCAACTATTCCTCCTTCCCAGCGTAATGTACCTCCACTAAAAAGAATGCGGCCTTTAAGGTGATCGTCCTGTTGAACCACACAACGCGTTGCAAATTAGGAGATCAAAGTATAAGGATGGAAATCATTAAATTAATGAAAATAAATGAGGAAAAAGAGAAGCAGTTCCCTTTGCTTCTTTAGAAATGTCATGCAGTTTTAATTTAAACAGTGAGAAGGATCGTTACAGCCTAACTATAATCTTAACTAAATGTTGAATACTTCATTCTCACAAATGAATTTTTCTTGTTTGTTCACGAATTTAATTGTTTCGTTTCGACATAGTTGTTCGTGTCTTTGAAAGCAATATCATGCTTACTTTCAACTCAAACGTCTCCTGTCCCCATTACTCATCTTGCTTTTGGCTTGAAAACCATTATCACATTTCACACAGTCTTGTGCACACAGAATAGTACTTCCATTCGCCGTTACGCCGGGCAAGAAAGGATAATTCAGGCTCAACCATCGGAATGCCGAGCATTTGCAGGGCGCATAGTTGGCCACATATTTGCCCCCGAGACACTGCAACCGGCCGTTGCGATGCTCGGCAGTAAATAAAATATCGATCCAGTCCGGATTCGGATTATTCACCTCGTCCATACTGCGAACGAAAGCAAATGTAAGAAGATGCTG
>KE524843.1:0-23606 GCA_000441895.2 Anopheles sinensis | reverse complement strand
AGATTTCGATATAAATTCGGCAAACGAGAAGAGACAATTTCTCTACCGTCTTGTCGTAAGTTGCAACTGTTATTCAAAACAATCGGAATGATATAAAAGGGTCACTAAAGTTTAATCATTTTTAAACGATTTCGTTCAGACAATTTTAGTGGTTCGATTTCTTGGTGGTTCAAGTGAGTAGGTGAAGTGAAGCTATTAAAATGTAATATAAAACTTTCAAAAAATAACGTTTTGGATTTTTTTAGTATTAAACGGCTGGGCTAGGAAATTTCTAATCAGATAACTAACGTTAGCAGGGTGTATTAATGTGCTATTTTATGGTAAATTGAATATTTCGATATTTTTGTTTAAATAACATTAAACCCTTTTTCGTATTATTCAAACTATTCGTTTGGGAAATTGGAACTTTTTGTTGGAAACGATTTCGGCATTGTGTTATCTGACATGTTTTTAAATCGATCTGATAAAAATAAACATGGACCAATGAAAAATTACGTACATATTGGTAATCAAGTAAAGATTATGATTATACAAGCAAATGGTTTTAAAAGTTAGCTCAATGTTTTTTTGTTTGGATTTAAACTACAAGCCCAAACATCATGTTTCTTGACGTAAATGTCTTAGCCGAAGGGCAACTCATAGGATTAACTTTCCAAGCCCTACGCACGTCCAGAAGAAACAATTAATCAACGTGGACGAATGTTAGACAGTTAGAATAGAAATGATTTTTAGTCAGTTGGAAATGAGTTGAGAGTATAATAATAGCTCAAAAAAAAATAAAATAAAATAAAATGAATGAGATGCATACATGCAGAAGAAACGAAAAGCAATCACGCAATAGAAGTAGTCATAAAAAATAAGAAAAATGGTCAATAGGTGAAAAATTCCTATTAACAGCGCGCGTCTGGCCGTTATTTGACAGTTGCGTTAATTGTACACGCATTCTCTGCCGCGAGAAATGGCCGAAAGAACACTTTTTTTTGTCATTCGTTTAGATTTTTCCCGTGTTTTCGAGCAGCGTGAAATAGGGAGCAAAGAAAAACAACACTTTGGCCCGAGAACCATCCCACACTTCGGTAGGGAGATGACTCTGGGGCGGCTCTGTTGATGCATTTTCACTGTCATAATGGTTGTGTGTTTTCCCCAGTGGCCAGGAACCGGACGGGGGCGTAAAATGCGGTGACCGGAAAGTGGGTGGCATACGCGGGCGTTATTGATAGATTGTGGTCAAGTGTGTCGCCTCGAGGGTGTTTCCGTGGGCCGTGTTTTCCGAGAATGTCATCCTCGGTTGCTTCAGTGCGTGTGGAAAATCGGTGAAAAACACCGACCAAGTGATTCTCGGTGACTGGACAAAAGTGTGTTAAAATTGTACGCCGCCAACGGAATAATTCTACGGGAGAAATCCGCGAAGGTGAAAGTGAATTCGATGTTTGCCAATTTCTGAAGTTCGTGAAAAGTGTCCTCCCGGAGCGAAGCAAAGACGTTCGAAGACGTGAAACTGCTTGGGAGATAATTTTAGAAAACAACCCAACCAGACGTTTGTTTCGCAATCGTGCTTTCTTTCGTGCGTGAAGATAATTCTTCTTGCTAAAAACGCGCGGCTAAATCTAATAAACTGATGGCGCCGAGGGCGACCGCGTGATATTGTTTTCGAAGGTGAGGAGAAAGGTTCGGGCGACAATTCGTGGAAAGTGCTTCATTAGCAGGCTCTAAGTGCGCCATCCTCAAGGACATCCGGTGGATCCGTCTGTCGAAACGTAATAAAAGTATATCAAGTCGACAGCCTCTTCCGCGAAAAGCATGACCCAAGCATCCGAGGCGTCAAAGACACCTCCGGCGGCTGGGGGAGGGGCAGGAAGTGCGGCTAGCGGACGGCCACGCATCACCATGCCCCCCGTCTACGTGCCACCGCCGGTCACTGGCCATCCACAGGCCAAGTACTCGCCGGCCCACTACTTCCAACAGCTACACCATCAGCAACAGCAGCAGCAGCAACTTCTGCTCCAGAACCCACTGTACGTTCCCGGATCGGCGGCGATTCCGGTGACGCCCGGGTCGCCGACCAGGATTTCGCTAGGCGCCGACGGCACGGTCGAGGCGCCCGACTACACCGACTACTACTCGATGTACCCGGCCAAGGCGGGCGAGTTTATGTTCAAGCAGTTCGAGGGGTTTCGCGACTTCACGGTGAACACGGCCAAGTCGGGCCTGGGCGTCGGCGAGAAGTCCGTCTTCTGGATGTACACCAAGATCACCCGCTGGTCCCGGAAGTGGTTTACACACTTCTTCCTCTTCCTCATGCTGTTCCTCTACTCGGTGGCCGGGGCGGCGCTGTTTATCGCGGTGGAAGGTAGGTAATGCCAATGACCTCATAGGGTTGGAAAATTGGCAAGGACTCTTGTCGAGTTGGGGTTTTTTTGGCTACCATTTTTTGTTTGTCTCACATCTCGAATGAGCTCATCCTTGGAGGAGTTAAATTCGGTTAGGTTGGAGCAAAAGTTGCGATGGAAAAGGAAAGAGGCTGGATTATAACGATTCTGCTTATCATTTCACTGTATTTTAAATTTATTTCGGTATTTTATTTTATTTATTTTGGTTTTGCTATGTTTTTTAAATATCAACATTAAAAATCAATCGTTTGATTCTTCTTGTATGATACATGTTTGTTATAAAACACTTGAAAAAATTTTTTTGGGAAGGTCAAGACTGGGCTCAAACAGTCATAATCGACTGAATACTATACTTGAATACAATATTTTGTGGAACAACATAGCTGTTGATAGATAACCTTCAAAAGTATTTTTGAAATAAGATATATCATGAAAAAGGCCATCAAATCAAAAGAATACTATTATCTCCTGCTACGGTTTTCTTTTGGTATAAAATTTGACAATCTTTTGAGACAATATAAAAAAGTCGACATAACCATGGACGTTAAAATACTCAATGAAAAATAGCTTTATTCCAAGACGACGCGTTAAGACTTAAATTAACGCGGGTTATTAGCTTGGAAAAGGAAAATGAAACCCAAATTTCTCCAAGAAGATTACAGTCGTTATTTTTAATTTCATTAACTTGACTCTTTCTCTAAGGCGTTTTCGCATAATTGTTGTTCCTTTTTATCGAAAGGAGTTGAAATGAACTGCGCTTATGTTTAAGCAGTATTTTTTGGTGAATTTCAACTATGAATAGGACGATTATCAATTTGTTTACATTATAACTTTTGCAAAAACTGTTATTAATTTTGGATCGATATTTTGAATAATTTGTTGTTTATATTCTTTCGCTTCTCCGCAGTTCTCTTCAATCTTGTTCATACTTTTCAATTATTTTTTTCCTACTTTTCGATTGTCCAAATAATGTTCTCTAAAAAATGTACAGTAAAAGCTTTTATACAGTCATTATTGTAAAGAGAAATTTTGCTTTTGCAATTACTTTAAGGCAAATGGCTTTTTAATTTATTTTGCTATGAGCAGCTGTATTGCATCATACAATTTGATTGGAATATATTTTTCTAAGGACGTGCGAAGAATGATTGAATGAATTAGTTAAACATCATTATAATTTTTATGGACGACATCGTCGTTTCGTAAATATTTTGATCTCAAAATCATCCGACATCAATAAATCGCTCACCGTACGATGACACTTTCGCATCGGGTGACCTTTTGCTCCAACCTTACCGTTCTCGTCGAGCATCTCAAATGACGACACACACGCCGTCATCGACTCCATCGTCATCAACATCAGCATTTGCCGCAGCACATCACGTTGAAAATCACCACGTTTGAAAACCACTGTTTCTGGTGGTTTTTTCGTTTTCGTATCGGTCTGTGTCCGCGTGTTTGTCGCTCTTTTTAAATGCTTTTTTATTCATTGGTAATCCTGCAATCATGCATGCTCGTACACAGCGCCGTGTGGCCACGTTCGTACCGGTTCTGCTTCCGTTCCCCTACAACAAAATCCCTGCCGATCTTTTGTCTCTCCAAGTCCAAGTCGGTCGGTCGGACTAAACACAACAACGACAGCCGTCAACATCCCAGATGTGTCCGAAGGAAAACAACGGGAGCGAGAGAAGTCAAAACCCCAACCCCATCGCCGAAATCGACTGTCGTTAGCGCAGTGCGCGGTCGCATTTATTTATTTTTATTTTCCCCTAATATTTTTCCGTTAATCATCCGCTAAAATTATCTTCAACCGGCGTGTCCGAAGGGGTCACCCCGTTTGGCGCTTGGGAGGGCAACAGAGATGAAGCGATTATGATGGGCTGAAGCTCCATTCCTCCCCCTTTCGTTCGAACATCGTACGGAGGGGTCTTGTCTGCCGGTGTCATTATTTTCCCGATGCGCTTTTCTTGTTCCAATCCTACCACCTCATGCAGATTGAAGGAATGGTTTTCCATTTTCCACACCATTACGAAGCTCGTGTTCTCATTTCTTTTCGCGACCCGAGGAATTCCACGCTGTCCGCTGTCAAATGTCATCGCCGATCCGATGACGGACGCCCGGCGTGGTGACAAACGAATCGAATGACGCAGGATGTGAGCCGCGGGGCAAAAAAGGATTCGCTCCGAGACGAACGGACGCGCAGGTGGTTTTCATTTACGATCGCGATCGCAAAGTGGACCGGTGCGCGTTTCTGCTCGTGGTGTTTCCCCCGAACGACCATTTTCGTTTATTTTATGTACAGAATGGACTCTTGGGCAGTTTGCTAAACATGTGTGCCGTTAGTAAACTAAACGCAGTAAAAAGAGGTCTTAGATCGAAGATTATGTTTCAAAGCGCGGCTTTTACTCGCCATCATTTTTATAGGGGATGATGGTCTCTTTGATATTGTTGAAAGGAATGCGATGCGTGAATGCTTTGGATTATGAACATGTGTTACGTTCTGTCTAATGGCTGTTCTATTTTCCGTCAGTTGGGGAAAATTTAAATGATATTTTTAAATTTTGAGGACCATTGCTGGGACAAAAATTATTTTCTAACGATCTTCTCCAGAGAACATGCTCTAGGATTTTCGTACAAACTTCGATTTAAATTGATAAAAATTTAATTTTAAGTCTTGGCATGATTGCTTGGTTGTTAGGACAACCATTCAACAACTGTATTTCACATTGATTTCATGGATCCTCTGTTCTATGCAATGGTTATTTGATGCGGCTAAACTTAATTTCAAACAAATTGGACATTAGTTATTTTAAATTTCAAATAGTTTGAATCTGTTTTCTATCAGTTGTTTTCTTAATGCTATAGATAATTTTTTAAAAAAATACTCTTAAATAGAAATTCTTTGTAAGATTTTATGCTTGTCCTTAACCTCAATGTTTCCTTCAACTGTTTCTCTTTTAATTTCGATTTGATAACAAAAAATTTCATTTCGAAAACTTTCTGTGAGTTGATTGAAACTAAATCAATCGAAATTGTCACAACTCACAACTCGTCTTTCGTAATATGGGTACTTTATAGGTTGATCTATGAAGGGAAAAGATCTTGTGCGTCTATGATAAATTTGAATATGTAAATAATTACTTTTCTTATATTATGCAACCTCACCTTCTGCTTTGATATGTTATGTAAATTTTTTAAATCTTTTATCAGACAGCTTCCGTTAAGTAGCTTTCTCCATTTCATTCACAGTTATGCATACTCTTACCATTCCGCTTTGCTTTGAACTTTCTCACTTTCATTTTTGCTAAATAATCCAATTGCCATTGCCCTTCCACGCAGTTGAAATAAAGCTTTGATAACTTATCCATAATACATCAAAATGCTTGTTACGAAATCGAGCCCGTTTCCGGTTCGCTGGCAAATCAGTCCCATATCTCTGACTTGCCGGCAAACGGTGACTCGTAACTTGTTGCGCTAGCCTTCGGTGGAGCGCCAGAGACTAAACATTACGATTATTCCGCCATGCGCAACGCCGTCTGGCTTAGGTGAGGCCGACAATCAGCCGGAAGTAGATGTTGCTAATACCGTGGGCATCAATGATGCTGCTGCTAGTACTACTACTGCTGCTGTTTCTGCTGCCGCTACGACTACTTCCATCGCCGCTGTCAATGTAAGCTTTGAACCGGCTAGTATCTTTGGTAAGTTGGCTATTCTGTTAGCACTTCATCTAGAACCGGTCCGGAGAAAGGTTGTTTATTAATCGATCTTACCCATTGCCGCGTCACGGAAGACGAACGGCGGTGATAAATTAGTTGTGCGTGCACTCCCACACCAAGCACCGGAACTTTGATCGTGATTTTCCAACGTTTGTAGTTGGTGATTTTCAAAATTTCGCTTTTTCTTCACGCTCTTTCACGGAGATGGCAAAGAGGGTGTAGATTGTGTGAATGGTTTTGATTTGGGGTTCGACTTACCGCTTGCTAATGGCCACTAACGAACGCATTATATTCCCTCCCGATTGGTGTAATATTATGGTTTATCCGTTAGGTCACGTATCGGATGATGCTACTGATTCACACTTTCTGCTTTTCGATGGCTACTAAACGCGATAGTCTAACCCAGGGGTCGGCATACATTTTATGAAAATGGCTAGATGATGAAAACCTTAAACCAGTGGTCGGCAAAATCCGGTTTCTTGCACAACATACGAAAGTAAACATCTCATTCTAATTGGATTTGTCCACGATGGCTCACTTGTCTTTACCTAAAAATGTACGTTGACACTGTTGAACGTGGTGTTCATCACGTGGTGTTCAATCATTAGATTTTTTCGACCGTGTCATTACTATTGATTGTTCTAAAATTTACCAGTCACATGAATTTCGTTCAGACCCCAGTGGTCTGAATCTTAAGTTTGCATCCACAATCAGAACATTCAAGGAATACAATTTTCGACATCCTTGCGCAACAAAGTATGGTTCACAATATTCAAAACATTCAGAAGCTGATTTATTTCAATAATTGAGTAGGGATAATTACGTTATTGATTTCGGGTATAATACACGAAATGAACTTCAACTACAATGAATGAAAAACTTTATGATAAAAAGTAAACCATTCAAAGCTGCTACTGTTATGTTACTTTCTGGAATAAAAAATAAAATTAAATTCGAAAAACTTTTAATATCACTTTCAACATATTAAAACATCGTTTAAGTTATCTGGCCCTTGGCTAACTCCTTTCCATAATTTTCCCCTTTTCATAAAACGTGTTCCGATCCTTGCCTTACACGATGATTTAATGATTTCCTAGTAAATTAAACCCTTTTGAATGGAGCATCAACTTTCGCAATAGTCAAGCTCCTAAAAAAGAGGTATCAGGTAAAATATTTGAAATTTTATCCTTATAACTATTTTTCGTTGAATTGTAATCTATGTACATTTAAATTAGGATTTGTTGTCCAGGTAATTAATTTATTAAATTGTTATTGAAATTAGTCCTCCACTTAAATTATTTTAAAATATCTTAGTTTTACTGGCGTGCTCTTAGTAATTAAAAAAGTTAGCAACGAAAAGTTTTCGATATTCCAAGGCAAATTTTATTTCGTAACAGTTATGAAAATTGTATTCCTTGGATGTAGCTATTTCGGAAGCGAAGTAAACGAGTTATTGTCGCCGTTTTTGGACGAGACTCACGAGAATACGAAGTTTTAGAACGATCAATAATGCAAATACGATAGAAAAAAGAAAAGGATTCAAGCAAGGTTAAAAAGGATTGGTGGAGGAAGGTGTTGAAAATCTTATTCAACAATTTTAATCTTCATTTTTGAGAAAAATACACCTGACAACGTGAACAAATCCGATTTTGCCGACCCCAGGTCTAAGCGATCATATCCTCCCACCACTTGCGCAACACTTTCCTCCTTTCCCAAGCGGGAGGATGCTCAAAATCAACGTCCACCTGCTCGGAAAGTAGCTCGAATTTCATTACCACCCAGTGGGTGGGTGGGTGCTGCTGTGATAGATTCCGTTTTTCTTCAAATTTTCTTGTTGGCGTTCCTCTCCCCTTCTCCTTGTTTACGCGTTGGAAATGGGCTTAAAAATAAATTTCCACCCTCTTGCGAGACGCTTTTCGTTTCGCTGACGTTGGAAAGACGAATTCAACCCGAAACGTCATCGATTCGGAGACGGACATACTTGTGTGTGTATGTTTATGTGTGTTTGGTGTGATATGGTTTTTCTTTGTTGATTCGCAGATCATCGTTTTCCTCGGGTGGGATTTATTACGATCTTCTTGTTCCCGACCGATTTCCCCCCCGGGGAAACGCAGTGCCAGCTGACGAGAAAAACCACCAGAAGAGTGGCGAGTTTTCCAACCGGCCAAACGGGTGCTCCTTGCTAGAAAAGAACCGACCGAAACCATTACGTCACTGTGCGTCGGTGGGTGTTGATAGCTGTGCGTTTTATGAGCTAGTCTCGTTTATTGTTAAACAAATAGTGCAATCTCGTTGGCTGGGATCGGGTTGATTTAGAGATTTGTTTTTTTCTTTTTCTTTTTTCTTTTGCCACCGATAATACCCTCGGGAAAACCTTTCCCTTGCACTCGTCACCCCAAGGGTGGTGGGACATCAGTTTGTTTTCTTGTTGATCTCTCCTTCAAACCGTCATCCGTCCGATCGCTGTTCGATCGCGTACAAGGAAGAGATGCGCTGTTGAACGGCGTTTGTGTGTTTACAATATTCGAACGACGGAACTGAACGTACATTTCGGTACTTTGTGGAAATGTGCGGCCACTGTTTACTCGCTGCCATCGTGCGGAAATATTAACTCCCGTTTGCTCTTTTATTGTTTCCTCCTTGTTGTAATAAAAACGAAAAAATGGCACACACCAAATCCTAACAAACCATCTCCGGTACGCCCCGATAACACGCTGCTTCCGGTTGAGGCCCGCTAGGAACGCACGAAAAGCTGATGGAAACCAACGTGAACCACGCGAAGCGGGAGCTAGCGAAAAATTTACGCATCCTAGCGATGGATCGTGAAAAGTTAGAGGTTTGTAAATGCACGGTGGTGAACCTTTTGCTACATTTTTAATTGACCTTGGAATTGATTGATTTTTTTTGGCAGAATCCAGATCAGGACCTCTGGGAAGGGCAGGCCATCAACCTGGTCGAGCAGTACAGTGCCGTGCTGTACCAGTCGTTCAAGGAGGGCTCGTTCGAGAGCAAGCAGACGAAGAAAACGTGGTCCTTCTGGAACGCAGTGTTCTACTGTGGCACGATCTACACCACTATAGGTAAGTAATGGTAGTTTGATAAACATATTCTTAATTCGAATTTAGAAATTTTAAGTTATAAGCTGTCAATCCTCGAAAATATATAAAGTTTCACAACAGTCAAGTGTAACAAGTAGATACTGGGCAAATTACACAAATACTTTTGTAGAGTAACTTAATAAATGTTCAACCTGTCAAGTATTTCTTTTTAAAATAAACACTGTCAGCTTAAGCCAAAGAGACGGTATCTCTTCTTTTCCAACAGATTTTGTAGAACAGGTGGAGGAAGAAGAATGCTTCGTTAAAGTTATAGGAGTCATGCCTTTTTCCCATCATGAACAAGAAGTTTTTAAATAAATTTTCAGGACCTGTGATTATTTTCGCACGAAATTTATGAAACCATTTGTTTTTTGGTCTATTTTTATGTGTCTTATGAATCTGCGAAAATCAAATTAAGGCAACACTGTTAAGTACACCTTTCTTGTACCATTTGAAAATATAACATTTTTTGACTAGCGATCATCATTGACAATTAAACCACTCACATTTCCACATTAACAGTTATAGCGAAGGAATTTTGGATAGTTGTTGGGAATAAAGTAGATAACCTTCTGTTGTTACTTAAAGGGATTATTTGATCGGTTATGATGCAGACCAAGATTAGTTCTGCCTTAAAGTGAATTGTATTGAATCGATTTCAGTTAAAATTGCTTATTTGACTTATTTTAGTCTTAATGCGTATGTTTAATGATGTTTTTGATCTGTTTGACTTCAACACGTCCATTACTCAATTCAAAAATGAACTGCGACTCCTGTTCACTACGGCTAGACAGTAAATTAGATTAAGACTGTGTTTAGGCCAACTGTGTGGCCATACACATTGGAAACTATAAATAAATAAATTTGAATCGAAGAAATAAATTTTTAGTTTAAAACATTAATTGAAAAAAACATGAAAATAATTCCACGACGAATAATATGACGGCTTTATGAAAACAAATTTTTAGGTTCTTTTAATCTGAACATCATGTTCAATATTAAGAATTACTGTCAAATAACAATTGACCACCAAAAATACATTTTAAGCCGTGAATCACCCCTCACTCCTAAACTAATGTCCACCCGTGTGGGAAAATGTCACGCAACACAGTTTTCCCTCCTCCATCGTGGAAAATTGCAGTGCGACATTACTTACCCGTCCGTGGTGCGGTTGTTTGTTTGTTTCAAACCCATGTCATCCTATGGCCAGTGGAAATAGTAGTCGGTAGTAGTGTTAGTAATCGTGTCGGTGGCGACCGTTCGTGTGTTGGGAAAATATCTGCATTCGTGCGGGTTGCATGCACATTGGCGATGCGTACATTTTCCAGGATGCGCATTACGGTGCGGTGTTGTTTTCCACGAAGGCGGAAATCGTAGTGGAAAAAGTATTTTGCTAGTTCCTAAAGTCAGCTGTTCAAATGTATCACAAGAATATTTGTTTGAGTGCATTTTTATAAAGGCAGGAAAATGAAAGTCTTGGTGAAAACAGCTGATTTTCCACCGTTTTGCCGTTTGTCACCAGTTTCGTGCATAAATCGAATCAAAACGGCCGGTGAGATGATCTGTTCGTGATGATTGGCGCAACACTCACACCCTCGGTTCGCCTCGACCACACACACAAATGGAAAGACCCCGACGCATGAAGGAAAACCTATGGCCGTGTTGCGTGACCGACCGACCGTATTCGATGTGGTTTCGCTTATTTTTAGCCCCAATTCTGACCAACCAGAATACCAGAACACATCGAGCAGCCGTCCCGAACGGTTCAACACGGCGGGCACATTTTTTTCCGGACGCGCCAGTGGAACGATTTTCCACCTGGCGTTTGCGAGTGGTTTTTTCCCGTTTATTAACGCAAGTGATTATTCGATAATTGCCGTCAGCTGATAAGTGAGTTGTCCCGGGTGGCGGTATCCGTTTTCCACCCGGTTGGCAATGTGGTGCACGAAGTGAAAACGGGGTCATATTTCAGCGTGAACCTCGGGGAAGTGCTACAGGCGAGGAAAAGCGTGGAAAATTATTTTTACCATCGACGGATCGTTTTATTTCTGTGAGTGAGTTAGTGACACACGCGAACCAACACCACCCCAGGCGTGTTGCGATGGAGGCGAATAAAACGGCTGGCCAGGCCGGCGCGGGAGCAGGTGCGGGCGCGGTGCCGGTGGTGGCCCGACGGCGCCGGCGGGTGGCTCGCCAGCTGCGCGAATCGACGCCGGATCCGGCCCGCGACGGCAGCGTCGGAAGCCGGTCGAACTCGTGCGACGACCAGAGCGGGTCGGACGAGACGCGCGGAACCGGCCGGAGCACGGTCGAGAGCAGCCCGTCCTCGTCGAAGAAGAGCCTGATCGAGCGGGCGATCGAGTACGGGAGCGCGCACCGGAACAAAATCCTGGCCCGCAAGGACAAGAAGCTGACCATCGTGGCGCCCCGCAGCCGTTCGGTGCCGCGCGACGAAACCGAGGTGCCGAGCAGTCCGGAAATATTCTCCCTGCTGCGCCGAGCCAAGCGGAGCCTTTCGACCGCACGGTAAGTTTGGCACCGGTTCATTTACCGGCGTGACGGATTGCATTGATTTTCGTTTTCTATCGTATTTAATTTTTATTTATAAAAGTAGATCGCTTTCCAACTGCGTGAGGTCTTTTTAAAATGTGTACAAAAATATCCGGATATTCAATTGCCTACGGCAAGATGCTGACTTTTATCAATGCCGAAAATCAATTTTAGTTCTTTTTCTAAATTAACGTATTTAAGCGTGTATAACACCACTCTTGTGTACCCGTTGTTTTGTAAAAAAAATCATTTTTTTTGTTTTCTTGTCTTGAAGGAATTTTGGTACATAGATCATATATTAGTTGACCTCATTATTCTTTGTTATTGATTGTACACAATGCTCTTACTTTTGTTACACCTTTCGTCGCAATAAAAAAAATGTTCGGTCAATCTACATTTTTAAATGTGTACCAATTTCAAAAAGGTTCAATATTTTTTTTAATTATTAATAGTAGTTAAAAAGCTCATGCAAGCCTTTTGTGAAACGCAAGTGACTCACAAAAAAGAAAATAAATATATTTCAACAAATAGTGTTCATGAAATTGAAACCGTGGGCTTGGAACAATATATCTTTGAACTGAAAGGAACATAAAAACTAGTACTGAAAAATAATGGATAAATAACATTAACTAATTACCCCGTATTAACGGAAAAGGTAAAATTATAAACGCAAAACTGTGGTCATTTTGCTTGGGAATTTTGTTACACATTTCTGAAAAACAGAAGCAACTCGCGCCATAAGAGGCAGGAGATGACGGTTTTAATGTTAACCAGAATAACGTAACAATTGAAAAGTTGTAAAAATGTTTGACGATTAGTTTTTTTTATTTGAAACATATTTTGAGCTCCGATAGACACGAACTTCACGTTATTCTAATATTGGGTTCTTTCAAAACGGGATTATTGAATTGTTAGAAAAATTGTGATAATTATTCTTATGCTCCTGCTTAACAGCTGCTTTTAATCAAGTTCTGAGAAGAGAAGCTGACGTAAATTATCGGTAAACGCTATTTTGTTCCTCTCGAACGATAACGATTTACACCTTTTACCACCTTTTAGCGCGATGCTCCAGGCTTTTAGCGACTCCGTCCAACCTATTAAGAAAATCGCCGGAGCTTTTAAGAAAACGCGAGCGTCGTTTAACGACTCCGTCCAACCTATTAAGAAAATCGCCGGAGCTTTTAAGAAAACGCGTGCGCCGTTTAGCGACTCCGTCCAACCTATTAAGAAAATCGCGTGTCCTTTAAGAAACTGTGAGCATGCTTAGCGGAATGGCCGCACCTATAGTTGATTCGCCGCACCTTTTAGCGGCAGTCACTTTTTGAGCCTTTTGTGAGCGCGTTTGTTCAAAGATTTGAATGTACAGGTGAATGTTTCATCTCGTGGTTTGAATTTTCCGTTACGTATAAATATTTTCGAATATTTCTTAGCTAGCTGGATAGTTCTTTCAAATGCCATGGTCTCGAAATTGCTGTTGGTGACACGACAACGCCAAATTCCTCGCGTTGTTTCGTCTGCAAACCCTTGAGCGTGATAGAACAATCCTCGTCGATCAAAGCTCGTATGCGATCCACATGATTTTGGGCCAACTTTTTCTGCTGCGAATCTCCCCGTTTTACTATTCCGGTGTTAACAAATTTTTTAATGATGCCGTACACCGTTCCTTTTTTCATGTCTAACATTCCACAAATCGTCTCCGTGTCAACATCATTTTCATACGCTGCCGTGTCGTATCGTACCGTGTGTCTTTCGAAAAAAAATCATTCATGTACGGTATTTGCAGGTGTTCAGCTCAGTTTAAAATTCTTCCGACTTAAGCCGTGCGCGTTGACGACTTGCCGTTTTTTGGTTTTCCCCCAATTTTCCCAAAAAGAATTTCCCATGTCATTTGAAAGAACTATCCAGCTAACTAAGAAATATTCGAAAATATTTATTCAAATTCAAACCACGAGATGAAACATTCACCTGTACATTCAAATCTTTGAACAAACGCGCTCACAAAAGGCTCAAAAAAGTGACTGCCGCTAAAAGGTGCGGCGAATCAACTAATAGGTGCGGCCATTCCGTTAAGCATGCTCACAGTTTCTTAAAAGCTCACGTGATTTTCTTAATAGGTTGGACGGAGTCGCTAAACGGCGCACGCGTTTTCTTAAAAGCTCCGGCGATTTTCTTAATAGGTTGGACGGAGTCGCTAAACGACGCTCGCGTTTTCTTAAAAGCTCCGGCGATTTTCTTAATAGGTTGGACGGAGTCGCTAAAAGCCTGGAGCATCGCGCTAAAAGGTGGTAAAAGGTGTATCGAGATTAAAAGTGTCGGATCTTTTCCAAGTATACAATCAATTCAGCAACTGCTGTATTTAATGATATGAGTTTGCAAAGATTGTAAGCAGCATTTTAAGCTTCTTCAATATGATTATGGAGGATAAACAAACAAATGCTTTTGCATGACTATAAATAATAGATTTTAATTTGTTTAAGTTACCAGAATAAGCAGCTACACAATGTCAAAACTATAGTCGATTTTTGAAACACAACAAGTGCACATTTTAATATAAATTTTAAATTTGTTAATAAAAAGCTTGCTCGAAGTGTCGAAAAATAAATCAAAGCCTAACATTGTTGTTTTTTATTTCAATCCACAGCAAACCAAAAACCGACGATTCCAGCGATGGTGGACGCATCTCTGATACGGAAGTACGCCAACGTCGGGAGCGCATTGAACGCTTCCGAAGTGAGCGGGCGGGCGAGGGCGGAACCGAAGGGAAGCCGGCCGGTCCTCTGCAGGCCAACCTGCAGCGCTTCAACGAGGAGCGCCGTCGGTTCGAGCTGGAGAAGCTAAAGTTCCTGCAGGAGAAGCGCGAACTCGACCGGATGCGGCTGCGACGGTTCGAGAAGTACCGCGAGGAGATGCTGGAGGAGCAGAGCCGCAAACTGCAGGCCAAACTGCAGCAGGAGCGGGCGCGGAGTATCGAGGCAACACCGATGCCCCCGTTGGCTCCTTCGGCCGCACACCGCAGTCACACGCCGACCCGGGCGGACACCCTTTCACCGCCGACCACGAAGAAGAAAATCCTCATCGTCCCGAAGGCTCCACACCGTACGTCCAGCCATTCCGCGTCGAGCAGCGAGGACGAGGGTCGGCTGTCGTCCGACGAGGAGAAGAAGGCACAACTGACCGTGCGGCGTCGCTTTTCGCCCCGGAAGCCCCCGAAGCGGCCCCGTTCGACGAAGCTCGAGCCGATGAAACCGATCCCCGCACCAGATACGGGCATAACGTCTCCGGAGTCCGAGCTTCCCTCCGATTTTCAGCCCGAAGAACCGGAGGCTGCGACTAAACCGAATCAGGAAGTGCAGGAAAAGGCAGACAAGGAACCGGAGATGGTGCTAACGCATAGACGCGTTGCTGGCAAGGAGCATGAGGACAAAATTGAGGAGAAAAATGAAGTGATGGAACAGTCGATCAGTACGGCGAAGGAGATCGAGTTAAAAGGTGAAGAACTTCCGGTGGAAACCATCGACTCAAAGGACGCTACGGCGATTGTGAAGGATGGTAAAGGAAAGTTAAGACGGAGACCACTCGTGCCGTACGTGGAAAAGCCGGGCGAAGTGTTCGGTTGGGGTGAGATTGGCAAAGAGATGGTCGACCTGTGGCGGGACTTTCTGGACGACCATCCGGAGGACATTGTTCGGATGCGGGTGCAGGTGAACCACTGTCTGTTCTACTTCGGCGTCATGGTTCTACTTTGCGGCGTCGGTGGCATCGTGTTCCGGCTGACGGAGGGAACGTTCGAGTCGCAGTACAAATGTGGCGTCAGGCGCGTGAAACGAGAGTTTATCGATCACCTTTGGCTTTCCAGCCACAATCAACGGTAAGGGCGCGTGCTCTTGGGCTCGTGTTTCCACAACACGGATGTTAAGTGTAATAATCTCTTCACTCTGTGTGTCCTGAAGGGAGGAGGACTGGAAACTCTCTGCTCGCAATCGTTTGCGTAAGTTCGAGGAGGAACTCCAGGTCGCGTTCGAGGCCGGCATGAAGTCGTACAGCGGCAACACGGCGTGGAATTTCATCAACGGCGTCATCTATTCGCTCACGGTGGTGTCCACGATTGGTAAAGCGCACTCGCATGAGGACGTTCATTTTCTGAACAATAAAAATCCATTCTGTTGTGTCTCTTGGTTGATTTTTTAATGATAGCGATAGTGATTACGCTTGATGTGATCGAATGAAGAAGTTAATAAGTCGCCTGTTTCCTTTCATCGCTAGGTTACGGACACATTTCTCCATCCACCACGACGGGACGAGCGTTGACGATCCTGTACGCGATCATTGGCATACCGATTTTCCTGATCGTGTTGGCGGACTTCGGTAAGCTGTTCACGCGTGGCATTAAGTTCGTTTGGTCCTATGTGCGCCGTCTGTACTACACGGGATCATTCCGGAAGGTTCGAAAAACGGCCCAGGTTCAGGTGAGTTGCGGTTGGAGGAAGTCGTCGTTCGGTGGTGTACAACTAACATGCGATTCAATTTGCAGGAAGTGATGAAGGGATTAAATGTCGTGTACGATATGGTGAGGCGACCAAGTGCGGACAATGAACTGCAGGGAGCTACTACAACGACGGCTACCACCATCCCTCAGCAGACGGCTCCACCTGCTCCGAGCCAAACATATCGAACGCAGGCCGAAAGTCAGCCGACTGCAGCAACGGGAGGTGGAATTGAGACGGTTCCAGTACCGGAAACACCAACCACGCCGATCCCAGAGACGTTCGAGATCGACGACGAGTTCAACCTCCCGATCTCGGTCGCGATCGTCATCCTGGTCGGGTACATGCTGTTCGGGGCGACGATCTACTGCACCTGGGAGAACTGGAGCTTCTTCGAGGCGTTCTACTTCGTGTTCATCTCGATCTCGACGATCGGCTTCGGTGACTACGTGCCACAGCATCCGATCTACATGATGTGCAGCATCCTGTACCTGATCTTCGGGCTTGCCCTGACCTCGATGTGCATCAACGTGGTGCAGCTGAAGCTGAGCGATAGCTTCCGGCAGGCCAGCGCAAAGATCGGTGCCACCATCGGGCTGCAGATGGCCGAAGCGGAGATGGCCTCCCAGCATCACTCGCCGGTGCAGACACCGATCGAGATGGCCGGTGTACACACGTCCACCCCGACCAGCGCCGCCAACGTCAGCCTCAACGGTACCGTCTCGAGCACTCCGGCCCTACCGGCGCGTCCGTCCAGCTCCGTCTCAAAACCGGAAAAGAAGGAATGATCGATGTTCTGTACGCGAATGAGGCGACGATCGCTTCCGCGAACTCGTTCACCGTCCATCCGAGGGTCGGAACGATACACTCTTGATGAGGTTCCACTCGGGGCTAAGAAACTGCGCTGCACGCTTACAACCACTGAACGCACAATCGGTTGCACGATCGGTGCCGGGACGGCTCGTGAACGGATGTCTAAGGTTACGGGAACTGCTCCTTCGATGCATCTCTACTAGCTAGGTTTTACGAGAACTATATATTTACTAAATTATACGCCGACTCAGCCAAAAGGTGAACATATGAACGCAATCAATGGAGAAGATTGTTATTTAATGCTGTAAGATTAAGGACGATAGGCTAGAATGGCCAAGCCAGGCGAACCCCGAACGCGGGTGTGGCTATGCGTGGCCGGGAGGATTGCGAAATACTTTATAATGCGCTACAAGCAAGGAGCTTCCAGCTGTGCTACTGCAAGACACAACAAATGGCAAATCAAACAAAAAAATACTGTTTCATCTGTTCGGAATGTGTATGATCGAAATAAAAGTTAAAATATATTTTTAAACAACATCATTTGTTTTGATTTTAGTACGATACAATTCTCATATATTAGATTGCATAAATATACCACAGGGCGTGTACATCGTTTGTTCCATGGTTATACTCCTCCTATTTTTCATCATTTATTCTTCATCCTGTTCGGTGTTGTAGTCCTCTATAGCGTTGTTTTCTGAAAGAATCAAATATGAAACATTTTATAAACAAAATACATCAAAGAAATGTTAAACAAGCGTACCCGGATGGTAGTAGTCTTTCACAATTACATAAGCTGGCCGTCTGGACGATACTTTTAATCTTCTGTATGCTGTGATGACGAAACAGTTTTTTTCCGTTCCCATACTTTCGTAATAAATCATCACTACCGTTGCTCCAAACTGGATATCGACTTTCTGCGAATGATTTGTTTTATGAAAATTTCACTCATTGTACTTTCTACAAAAGTAACTTACCTGTATTGCGGTAGCACCAGTGGCATTACTAATTGGATCATTATCCACATTATATCCACTAGGAAAGTTTACTTCTACCAGTGTCATGTTGGAACGCTCGTTTGTATGTTTTGGAATAAAACTCGCACAAATCCCCAGCTGCAGCTCATAGCTTAAATTTGATGTCATCTTCTCCACCGATAAATCAAACCGGTGACCGTGATATCTGAGGTCTAGACTGTACTCGTACTGTATGGTCAACAAACCCACGCCCCTTCCATCAACATTAATACGAACAATCCTAGTATTCATAGGAAGTTCGTATCTAATAGCATGGAAGTCTTTCGGAGTAATCGTGCAATTCCAAAGGTTAATATCACCACTTCTGTGGATTGCCTTAGTGTTAACGAAATAGTCATTATTAAAAGACGATACAGTTTCGACCATTTTCGTTAGCGCTTGCAATCCAACGACTGTGTCTAGCGCACTTTGAAAACTACCAGTACTATAGCGTTGTTTATCAAGCCATAGCATAATAAAAACTTGATATTGTTTGAAAAAGTCTTCATTTATCATTGCTAACAAAGCGTATGCCGTTGTTGGAATGGATTGTGATTCTCTTGGCCAAAATATGTATTCACTAGTAGCGGTACTCTTGCTCATCAGTTTTTGTATCAAATGTCGTGTCGACTCTCTGTTGGTTTCATACAAGGAAAGAGCATATGAGGCTATTCCTAATGCTAAAGAATCCTCGATTTCGTAACTATGTCGGAGAATGTAGTCGATCCCTTTTTTATAACATTAACGTGGTTTCGTCTGGCGTTAAGGTTTTCTAGGAATGAGATCAGTACGTACGAGGTCAAGGCGATACTTTTCCGTGAACTTGTCTGCAAACCTTCCAACACAACGGGGCCAATTTCCTCAAATCGTCCGGAAGTGTGCTGTTTCGAAGCGAGCCATTCGAATGCTTGATTTATAAGGCTTACATCAATCTCCCGCAAGTACTTGCTAGCTCTATTCAAGACCGTTGCAACCAACGTTGTATGAAAGATGCTTGAATGTGATCCTTTATCATCATTAAAAGAACCATCAGACATACGGGTTTTTAACTGCTCTCGATAGCCATTCTCAAGTAGGATTTGTGCTTTTTTAATTAAGGGATCAGAGGGAGCTGAATCCATCATAAAATCCAGTACAGCTACAATTGGCGCAAAGATTATTATGTTTGTCTTTGCGCTTCCCGTTGAAAGGTCGATAAGATTTCCGAAGTTTTTAGGCACGGCGGTTAAAAGGTTCGCTAAGAAAAGAGAGGTAGGATATACAAATTAATGTTTGTGTAACAGTTCAAGTTTGCTTATTAGTTCGTATACAAGCATCTTACGTTCAATTGTTAATACTATCTTGATCGAATCTGCATTTGCTCGTTTGTTGATATTCAAAAAGAGCTCATAAGAACGCGTTACATAGGATTGTGATTGGAACAAGCGTGATTCCATCTCACGCTTCATTAAGCTCTCCGGCAGCACACGGACGATCTTTTCAATTGCATCTACCTCAAGCATGTTAGATGCTACCACACGAACGACTATCTCCCCGAGCCTTTTGGCTTTCACACGAAATGAAACCGGAACGCCAATCCTCGGTTGGGTAAGAACGTATTTGATCTGACCGCTTTCTGAAATAAATCAATTTGATCCAAACAACAAATTCTATATTTTAAACGAAACAAAGATGATACCGATTCTTACCGTTGAATGGTTGTTCAATGAATTCCAATTGTTGATGAATGTCAAACAATTGTACTTGAACTAATGGGTCTTCAAGGTTGTTGAAAACTGTGAACAGCATCTCAACTATCTGCCCGCGTTTGATGGAATATGGCAGATAATCTACGATGTAGAACGATTTCTTCGACGTAAACTCGATCGGTTGATGGATGATTCCAAAGCCGTACTCTGGGTGTACCGCGAAACCAGTGATATACCACGATGTAATTGTGTCTGGTATGTACTCTATCAATGTAAGTCGATCAGAAGATAGCAGTGTAAGACTTTTCCAGAGAAAAGATTCAACAGCAGGTGTTCTATATGCTATCAATGGATTATTTACACCACTGCGATCCTCAAATCTGCTTGCTGGAAGGTTTAAACATTTTTTTATTATATGCCTAATTATTCGTAGCGGACGGCTTTCTTTTACCAATTGGATATCCTTGAGAGACTCGTACAAACATGCCACGATTCTTAAAAAAAAAACTGCATGTAAAATACAAATACAAAAACAAAGGGGATGTTTGAAAATACCAGAAAGATATCGTATTTGTTCCCCACATCATGGAAATAAGGATTCAAATTTTCTACGTCATGCCACGCTAAATCGTGAGTTGAGCCATACTCATGTAGTGCTTTGTCATACGCCGAAAGAGCCACATACGACCCCTGTCGTCCGCTTATGTTCAGTTTCAGTTGCCCTCCTGGTACACCTTGTTTTTCTACAGCTTGAATCTGGATCTACATATCAACAACATAATACGATAAGAGGAAAGGTTGTGATTGACAATGACGTTAAATAAATTGATTCTATTGATCGCCCTTACGTTGTTCAGTTGTTCTTCGTAAACAATATCCATGACGTCGCACCCCAGTATGATATCAGAGATGCTTATCACAAAGACTGTAGCCTTCGGGACCATGTCGTCTGAGTATTCTATCTCAATCGGTGTTTCCTCAGTCAAGGGTCGAAAGAGTCCGTGATGAATTACATTGCCTTTTGCGACTACGTAGAACACTAGCAATTCTATGGGTACGATTGATGTAACCAGAAGTTTGATCACCTTATTTTTTTTATTCTGTGAACACAATGCATGAAAAATAAATAAATGTAATGTTAACAGTATAATAAACATTCATAAAACTTTGACGTCCGCAGTGGCGGGTTTACGCCTATAAGGGCTCTAAGCGGGAAATCGAACGGGGCCACAATGGAATACCATACCATAAAAAATGATTAATTTTCTTTTTTTGCATACTTCCCAACAAATATTACCTACCAGCTGATTAACCAGATTTCATCCGGGAAGACAACATTTTCAAACTGAGAAGCGTTTTCATTTTATATTTAGTTTTCCCATTTCTGTTTCTATTTGACAATTGCGAACTATGAATGGAAAAAAAACGATCGATTTTAAACCACATCGTATGATTCACTGAATTACGTTGATGTTCATATGGGTACGTTAGAAGGCTCACTATCCTTTAGCAAAGTTTAGTGCGAATCAGTACGGTAGAATTTGTGTGATCAGCTCTTAATTTTAATGAAGTAACGTGTTCGACCTTTCCGCAGTAATAAGAATGAAATTGAAAGGTCTGTGTGAGCCAACTGATTTAGTGCACAAATATGCGAACCACTATAACACTTATGAAATAAGTTAAACACTATCAATTTATGTGTACGACTCGCGAAAGATTTAGATAAAGGATAAGGAGTTACCATATTGAAAAAATGAGTTCAGCATACTTATATTTGGAAAATTAACTCCTCTAACTTGCCAAGGTAGCCAGCTACCGAATCAGTAGATTTACCAACCTCAGGGATTAGAGAAAGGCTAGCATATTGCAAGTTTGGTCTTTACAGTTACTACAAAAGCTGCGAAAGTGATAAACATATTGCACTTTTACTATTCATGTAGGGGGTAGTATCTTTCACCCTTTTCCCATCTCTAGTGGGGAGTAAGGAGTTGAAATTTTGTCGCAAGATGTGTGTTTATTTAAGCAGTACGTGTACTAATTTTTATAATAATCTGGTCTAAAGTCTTTGCATTAACGTATGCATTAAAAAAAATAGACAAATTTTCATCGACGATAAGAAAAAGATAACCAACCTGATTGAATGAAGTAAATTTTATTGCAAAGTTACATCACTTAAGTACTTAAAAAAATATTTTGACGGCCAGTAAGGTGGCCATACGGTACTTGTTCCAAACTTTAGCCATAGCCGACAAAAACAATCGTGTAAGGATGTTTTTCAGTAGTTGTGTGGCCTACATGACCACCTGCTGCTCCACTTGGGTTTTAAATAGTTGGAATAGATCCTACGTTTAAGATTTATCAAGGTTTTATCAGTTGGAAGTGGTTGAGAGACATAGATAGGGTTATAATTGCTGGAATCGATTATGATATTTGACCGAATTTTGTGATTTTCCGAGCACATGTCTTACAGGAGCTTCGAGCCGGTTTGTTTAAGTGACTGGCCTCGATCGCGTCATCTGTATAACAATCTCCATCTTTTCTAAGTTTTTTTAACTATTTGGCCGGTTGAAGCGATATGTTGATCCAAAAACGGAATGATTAGGCCATTTTTCGTTATGCCTGTCGTAACGGCCTCTGGTTGTCATTTGAGGTCTCGCAGCACAGTCAGTGGCCGGACCAAGGCTTCCAAATGATATTTCAACCTGTCTCCATAAGTGACAAAATAGTTAAAAATTCATATCAGCTGAATTCGGTGGACAAGAAATGTCAAACAAAATCAAACAAGTTCGTTCCGCTATAATGCTGAAATTTTTTACACGTTATCAAACGAAGACGGTTTGCTGTTTTGGCCACGGCGGGTTCAATTTTAATGATAAAGTTGTTAAACTTGGTTGGAATGTAAAAAAAATGCTACTTTTTATGTTACTTTCAACAGAAAGTTTCTATCGTTTTCGGTTTTTGCAGGAAAAATCGTCAAAATTTGTCTATTTTTTTTAATGCATACGTTAAATTTGTTTTCCTCCATATCAACCAGTGTACGGACAGGGCACTATGGAGCGAAAAGAGCAAATTACCGGGATAAAATTCGGAATCAAATGTTTTGCAATTTTTTCGTTGTAATACTATTATATTACACGATAAAATGATGTTTCTGGACAATCCCGCCAGGTGGCGCTGCAAAAAAGATATAATTTTTTTTGCATTTTCCATGGGTTGTGGACCTACATTGATTATTAATTTTTTTTAATTCAAGGTAAACAATTTTGATTTACTTTTATATAAAACAAACGATATTTACCATAAACTTTCATAAAAAAATTGATAATTGAAGCGTCTGACGTGGACATAACATCAAATGAAGAGTTACTAACGTATGCATTAAAAAAATAGACAAATTTTCATCGACGATAAGAAAAAAGTTAACCCAGCTAATTGAGTGAAGTAAGTTTTATTGTAAAGTTACATCACTTAAGTAGTTTAAAAAAATATTCTGACTTCAAGCAAGGCGTTCATACGGTACTTGGCCGAAGCTTTAACCACAGCCGACAAAACCATTCATGTTAACATGTTTTCAGTAGTTGTGTGGCCTGCATGACCACCTGCTGCCCCGCTTTAGTTTGAAATGGTTGGAATAGATCCTTTAAGAGTTGTCAAGGTTTCATCAATGCTGGTATTGATAATGATATTTGACCGAATTTGTGATTCTCCGGAAACATGTTTTACTGGTGCTTCGAGCCGTTTTGTTTGAGTGGGCGGCCTCGATCGACACATCTGTAAGACAATCTCCATCTTTTTTAAGTTTTTCTTAACCATTTGGCAGGTGAAAGCGACATTCTGGCCCAAAAAAACGGAAT
>KE524842.1:1227548-1259287 GCA_000441895.2 Anopheles sinensis | reverse complement strand
AAGAGGCCTTTCATTCTTATCAGACGAATACGAGAGGTCGTGCAGGTTCAGACAAGCGAATTTCAAGTATAAACACTGCTTGTATTACTACAATCGGGTTTTTTTGGTTCGAGGCAAAAATTGAAACGATTAGGAAAGAGAACACTGGGGTCAAAAATGATGGAGTGTAATTATACAATTATCTGATGCAATATTCCCCACTGAATGTTATTATAAGCACGTACAGACCTCCTTGACTCTTCATTTGGACAGTTGTTGGAGAACCAGTGCTTTATAAAGTTGTGCGAATTTTAATTCAAGGAAGACGAGCTCTTCGATCGTTTTCAGGATCGTTTTTTGCTCGAGTAATAAGGTGAAATTCAGCATCTATCATGCGTCTTATCAGAAGAGCTGGTGTTGCTGATGGCAGTTGGACGGCGCACGTCGTACTTTTTGCCGCACTTCTCATTTTCGAAGGGAAGCAGATCGCTGGTTACCGAGCTAGTGCGTATAGTGAAACACGTTTTACCTTGAGCTCATTCCTCACTTCAGCCATATAGCTAATGAAGTTTTAAAATTTCTATTCACAGAAGCAATAGTAATACCCGTAGAAGGTGACAATTGCGTACTCCGTTCAGGCGAAACGGGTGTGTGCCGTAGGCCACAATCGTGTGAGTGGTTGCTACAATCCCCAAACCGCTATAAATCGTTGCGAAGAGTCCTTGCCTTTGGAACGTTCGTTTGCTGTCCCCCTTCAAACATGTCATTCTCGGATTTTGCAACAGAGACTTGTTATTCTATCAGAGATGACAGGGCCATCTAGTGACACCTGCGTGGGAGTGTTTAGTAAGGACATGCCAAACAGCCCTGCGGGCAAGGATCGCTCACCAGCGAATGCTAAAAGAGGGCGCTAGTGAGGATTTATCTTATAAAAGGGGGCCCAAAAGGGATAAGCGCCAGTCGCGATAATACTGAGAAGGAGTCAATAAATTAAAGTTTTGACTAGTCAGTGGACTATGTCCAAAAGCATTTACTCGTCTTCCTTTCTTTAGTGACTCGCCAGTTGTATTTACAACAAAGACTTTCGGTACTGAAACTAGAATGACACTAAAAGGAGGTGGCTATAAGGCTAAACTACCAATCATCGCGGCACTCGGGATCAGAGATGGGAGATATTCGGCACCAAATTATTACGAATGGATTTGTGGCAGCAGTTTGATCACTCCCAGGTTTCTGCTGACAGCAGCCCACTGTTTGGTTGGTACAGAAACGCCAGTGATCGCAAGGATAGGAACATCAAACCTTAAAAAAACGGCGAAAGAGTATGGATGGCTCTTAGGATCGATATGTTAAGGTGAGATTCGGACCATTATGATTAATTTATTTCGAACAACGACATAGAAATTTTTACAAATATTATCCTCCGCTTATCTTTCTCTTATGCAGAATTTAATAATTCCTCCCAATTATCAGGAGGAGTTAAACAATAACGATATTGGACTTGTAGAGGTGTTTCGTCCCTTTATAATAAGGTATAACGTGATGGGAGCTTGCCTTTCCAGCAGCCTAGAGGACAAAGACGAGACTGTGCAACTGTTCGCAGCAGGGTGGGGCATGACGGAAAGGAGAAACAAATCGCCCGAACAACTGATGCAAGTAAATCTCACTACCGTTCCGATCGACAAGTGTAGAGAACAGTACAAGCAGCTGCAAAACAAAAGCAATTTGAAAAAAAGAGAAATTTATGATACGCAATACTGTGCCATAGGAAAGCTCAACGAGGAGATGTTTTACAGCGACACTTGCCAAGGTGACTCAGGTGGCCCGCTGTTCTACGAGGAAAACATTTACGGTGTGCCGAAGTACATTCTGGTCGGTATTATTTCGTATGGCATTAACTGCATGAGAGATATTCCTGGCGTGTACGTTCGTGTTGCGCCCTACTTGGATTGGATGGCGTCGGAAGTTTGGCCGTTCGAAGTATGCGATGAACCCTTTCACTAGTGGTTATTAGAACTGTCCAAATTTGCTTTTTCTAGACTACATTTTTTGCAGCATACGAAACCGCTACATATTGCCCTGTTTTTATTCAAGTCAATAAATTGTAAAGAAAAAAGAAAAG
The DNA here is from genome assembly GCA_000441895.2 of Anopheles sinensis. NCBI lineage: Eukaryota > Metazoa > Arthropoda > Insecta > Diptera > Culicidae > Anopheles > Anopheles sinensis. Next base: position 1,257,186 of record KE524842.1, on the reverse strand, counting down.
AAAATAATAAAATTTTACCAATACATAGCATAAAAAAGCTAACGACTGGTTTTTTATGTGTACAAGCCAAACAAACAAACAAAATAAAAAAAGGAATGGAAAAAATTTCACCGCCCCCGGGTGGACTCGAACCACCAACCTTTCGGTTAACAGCCGAACGCGCTAACCGATTGCGCCACGAAGGCGATGAGATTGCAGGCAGCAGAAGCAAAATAAAAGCTAAGACTCCGCACACATCGTCTGATGCTATCGAATGGCTATAAATAGAACATGACGGGCATGACGAACATACAAACCGGTTTCGTTTGCCGAATTGACGGAATATCGTGAAAACTAACAAGATTTGAACTATCATTTAAAATTGTAAAATTCAACCATAAAAAAAGCACGAACAGTTTTTATTCAACGTTCAGTTCTTGCTCAAAAATAACCTGTTCGTTTGTTGAACCTGTGCGTTGGTAGGGACCGCATACAAAAAATGCAAGTGGGATGCTGTTATAAGCATCGCTTCAGCAAAAATCAATCTCATTTACCTTTCGCTGATGTAAATTCGTGCAAAAATGCAGTGGCATCGGCTCCAGTTTGCACCGATAGTTTGCTGGACTGATGTGGATGGGGATACCATCGACAAAAGCGATGAGCAGCTTCTCCGTTTGATTGATGCGTCAGTTTACGGTTCATTTCGAACCCAGTGCACTCCTAATGGATTATGTCAGAATAATTAATGGCACATCGCCATCCCCCACCGATGGAATGGGTCTACTTTCAAGTTTATGAACAAAATAAATTGTTCGGTAAAACAGCCAGAAAATGTAATTAAGGTTGGAAGGCGGGGAAATACATGCAACCTGTATCGAAAAATGTTAATTTCCTAAACACCTCAGCAATGCATTATTAGACTTCCAGATGTATGTTCTAAAACGTTGTGGAATTAAAATTACGGCATACCGACTGAACCAAACGAAATCGGTCACAGCTCCGACATGTTCATGTCCTTTGTACAGCAACTGTCGACGACATAAGCTTCTCTCGATCTTCAACAGGTGAAAACCATTACCATTCACCGGGAACACTTCCAGAGCACCCCCAAACAAAAATGGCATGACGCACGGTGTCCCGGTTCGCTGGCCGTCCCCCGGGGGGACATGCACTAGCGATGACCGTTTCCAAGGAACAGCTCAGCTTCCAGTTCGGTCAACTGCGTAGAGACGCGAAGGCAAGTCTTTGACCGTTATGGGTGCCGGCCAAGCGATGGTGGCGATGGTGCGCGAAATTCCCCAGCTATTGAAGTATGCAGTTTTCTCGAGCCGTAGGAGATAGGGCGGAACGAGCGAACCGCAGACGGAAAGTGGATACCACCGTGCGGAAATTATTCACAATTAATTAAATTGCAATATCTCGAGGCTCGAATGTCGCTTCGCTGTCGAGTGAAGGTAATTAGATGGTCAACATTTCAAAGAGGGTTGCACCACACACCGCACGAAATGCCTATCCGCGCCAGGGCTCCGAAAGAGGTTGGTGGTTTACACGAGCACAGGCTCCAAACCGTGGTTGGCGTGCAGCGTTACCACAAAAACCGCAACCATCTTATGACGGGGTGAAGTCAACATCAAGCCACCGGCATGCCTGAATGCAAGAGGACTGCAGTTGGTGCGCTGCTTGTGTCCCATTGATGGACGTCTTCGCACGACACGCTCCAACCTGGAGCGAAAACTGGACTATGTCGCTTGCTGGTGCTCTATATATGTCTCAATTTTTAAGAATTCACTCAACCATTCTCCACTCCTGTTGTGGCGTTCCCTAGGGTCCTTGGGTGGTTCATGGTTCCTCTAGTGTTGGCCTCCGAGAAACCAGGGAGACATCACCCCAAAAAAGGGAACTGATCAACTCCAGCCAACAACAGGAAAGATCTCGCTCGCTACAAACTATGAACGAGGATTATTTATCGTTCTTCCTGGGCCCTCTAGTTCCTCGATATCGCCAGGTCCCGATCACGACACTCCAGTTGGTAACGGTAGTGATCAAAACTTGATCGCCAACGGAGTGTGTTGTGTGTGCCCATAAATTGCACCCAAGTCCGGCAGGGAAGTTGTACGTTTTCATCCACCAACGACGCTGGTCGAATCTTACGAAAGATTGCGTGGAGATGAAGGTCTTTTGGCTTTTGTCTCGTTCTCGTAAACTGGATCACCGTAAGGGCAAGCCTGACTGTAGTGTAGGCTATCTGATTTAACCCTATGTTGCCTGTCTGAATCGCCTACCGGTAAAGCGCACACCGTGTGCGTAGTCCGCGGAGTTACTCAGCGAACATTGTCCGTAGTGGAGCCCTCTCGGAACATCATTACGACCCGCTCGTTTGCCGTAGGTTCACCCCAAAAAGGAATAACGAATGCTGATTGAGATATAATTTGTATGCTACGATTCCCGCGATCAGACCTGCGTCCCTTTAGAGTGTGCTTCCGGAAGCGACAGTCCAACACCAAACAGTGGTCTCCTTAGTTCTTTTATTCGTTTTGTTTCGTTCCTTTCAACAAAACGACCCACACGACAATCAACAAACGGAATGAAGTTGTAGATCACCATCAAGGCTTGGACTAGACCCAAACGAGGTGATTTATTGTGGCGAATCGCTGTCGGTTGGTACTGGCTAGCTCCACGTCTCTTGGGAAACGCCAATGACGCTCGAGTTCTTTGGAGTACTGTTACAGGGCAACGCTCCGAAGCGTCGCTACCTGGTCGCACTATCTAAGTGTTCCATCTGTCAGCGATCTCCTAGTTGCTCTGTGTGACAGGGATCGTGTTTGTTTCAATTTACGATCGGTAGTTTGCGAATCTTGTAGCAAATGCAGACACCGAGGTGGCTCGATTATTCGTGAACGTCTGTCTTGGATATTAAACAGGAGGATTTCAAAGAACTAAAGTGGATGCACCTCAGCGTTTATGAATGTTACTGAACTCGCAAAAGGATCTTTAAAATGACATCAAACAGTAGGCGAAAATCCCGTTTCCAAACACTCATTACTACGCGCCTAGGAACCATCGTTTTAATGAACTTCCAGCTGAAGTAACAATGTGGTACCAATTAAAATCGCCGTCGATGGAGTTATCAAGCGTGGAAACAGTAGAACGACATAAAATGCGGAAAGCTCAGCGCTACGCGAAACTATTCATTCCGAGCAAAACCTCCGCGACGTAAACCACAGTTTCCCAGTAATCGCAGACAAAACTACCGGAATCGGAATCCATCCCGACCGAGGACCACGGAGTGGCGGCCCGGCGATGATCGCTCGCAATTAACAGGTCGTGCCCGGCGCAACGACCACGCGACCAAACGCATCAAACGCACGATAGCGTGCGCAATTAGACTCTTGTCAAACTAGTCGGATAAGTAATTGGCACACGGCTGCAAATCACGAAACCGTCCCGGTCACGCAAGGGAGTTTACTGCGGCGATTTTTATTTTATTTTCGAATACTTTGTATTTAATACCCGCCAGTTGTGTTTTCATAGCGATACACCTCAATTAAGGGCTTCATAGTAGTTACTTGCCACGAACTAGAATGCCGCCCTACACAATTTACGTACCGTCCAAGGCCGGAGGATACTATGGATTTGTTTTGCGCCTCGGCAAAAATGTGGATCCCGTGGAGTGGTGGTTAGGCCCACAACTGAAACCCGCGAGTTTAATGTAGCGTAGAAGCATCGCAATTTCCACGTGATCGTCGCTGAAAGGAAGCACGGTTTGGTTGGAAAATTGTACATCCAGCTTTCCAGGCTGCAAAGAACTCGCCACAACCGCATTGGCAACGTGATTCCGGTAGGGAAAACTCGAGTACTCGACCCCAGCCTGACCGTGGCGTGGAAATCGTAGAAAGAAGACTTTTCCGTGCGACCGTTTTGTGTAGGATATCGGATTGTGGATTTTGTTGTTGTCGGTTGGGTTGTTAACGGACAAGCCCGTTCCTCAAATCGACTCTCAACACGCGCAGACATTTCAATTGCCCACTTTGTGGACGACTTTCGGGTGGCTATATTCAAGGTTGCCACGTGCAATCGGAAAATCTAGCCCTGCCAAAACGCTGCTGGGAAAGCAATTCTTCAAACGAATTCAAAACTTTTCACATTTGTGCTCTCAAGTGTCAATTAAAGTTGGTGAACGGATTTTGGTTACTACTTATCACACAAATTATTCTCATTTTTCAAACTGCCCAAACTTTGCTTTTAAAGAGTCTCCATGCAATTTATTGGTACAACTCCTTTAACATCGACAAGCTTTCAATATATCAATTTTGACTTAATAATTAGAGTTTCGTAGAAATCATTCAATCTTCTATTTTACGATAGCTTATTGGAAAATATTTGTCAAACCCTTTCCAATTAATTTCTGCAATTTTCCTAACGATCGGGTAAATAACTGACCACATTATTCCCATGTAAGTTAACACGGTTCGTGCTACTCGGAAACATTGCATTTAATCCCAGGACTGCGAAACCTACTCGCCAACCTTAGGCTACGTTATGCAACTGCAGTACGACCAATATAAACGTACACATTGTGGAATTTATGAGCGATGCAGCATTCAGGCGAAGGCGGTATTACGTTGATTCGAGCTGGTCTAATAGGATTGATCAGAAATCTATACAATTCACTCGTGTTTCGCAGAAAGGTTCATTAGGAGATGCCTGTAACAACTCCTATTCAACATAGAGGCTATTTTGTGCGGAATGGAATTGATTTCAATAAGCTGTAATTATTTTCCATTTTGTTGGAAAGGTTCAGACCAATATTTCTAAAAGATTCGTTTTCAGATCATTTTCATTTGCAATGTTTAACCAGCCATTCCTGTATTGTGTGTGGATTGAAAGTGCTTGTAAAAAAATATCAATTTGATTATTCAAAATCGTACGATAAAATTATCGACAACTTCTGATCAACGAAATTATTTTGTGGAAGCTAACAATACCAGATTATACCCGATTGATTACTCAAATTGCATTCCTCGCAATCTTCATGAAATTTAATTAAATACATACTACGAATTCTTTACATTTCCATCAATAATAATGTATATCAATTAAGCACTAACAATTATATCGGAAATGTTATCGGAAAAAATACCCAGTGGAATAAAGTGTGAGCTGAAAATGTCTTGTTGAAGAAATTGTGTTGTTAAATATTTAACGAACAAATCAAACAGGTTCTATTGAAGCCAGCAAAATTCCCGCTAACTGCACCTTCAGACGATGGGACGATCTTCGTCGCTAATTCTCCTATGGTTAGAGCACCCGATTACAGTAGATTGATTCAAAATCCTTCCTTCGACTGCTGCATTCAGGCTGCATGGCCAGCTCAGACAGCAGCGGCTCATTCATTAAACATTAGCACACGGGCCGACGACATCTGGGCGTTATCTTGATTTATCCCATTAGCCCCCAGTGTATGTGCCTACAACTAAGGACAGGAATTTTGTAACTCCTCACCTTACAGCGAAGGCCGGGAAGTGTCAGCCCGCCGTTCGAAATGTCGTTTGCAATATTCATGAAACATTTCAAGCTCCCGGGCCGTTCCCAGCAAACCCCGCGGGCAAACTTCTCACTTTGTTCGCGAGCGACTCCGCGGACACAATGGTCACATTAAACTATGCTCGCCCGGCAGAATACATAATTCCGCTGGAACGCGACATCCAATCAGCGGCTCCGAGGATGGGTCGTGTGCTGATTGAATGTCCGGCCGAAACCGGAATCATCTTGTTCCGAGGGCCGCTTTAAGATTGCCTGGCGTACCAGCGCGTTGCTGCACGTCTTAGGCCGGGCATGTGGAAACATCTGTCCCTCATCAACATGACGACGGTGAGGAAAAATGCGGCAACCGAAGGCACGAAACTTGAGACCACTCCGCTCCGGAGCATTCCCTCGTGTCCCTCGTGAGACGGGCACACAATTAATGCACTGCCACGGGTGCCTCTGATTATGTCAATAATTAGCTTTTCCCACAGAATTTTTCACACCCCGGTGACTCTCGGCTAAACATCACTCGACAAGGGCGTCAAGTTTTCCAGAAAACGGGAGCCCACATTTTCCCGGACCGGGAATGGCCTACCGATGCCTTTTCGCGAGGCTTTCAACTAAATGCTACAAACGGAGTCCCAGCAAGGATCGTTTCGGAGAACCATTTGCACGATGTTGATGTTGATGTACCTTAAATATTTATCTTGCTGAGGCGCCCCTTTGATGGCGTCTGGCGCCAGCGAGCGTAAATTCCCAAGCGATAAATGGGCCATCGCTTTGCAAACGGCGCTTTTACAAGCCGATTTTTCCGGAATACCCTCATTTGGGAAACATGAAGGAAATAAAGTTCGACAGCACAAAACGCTAAACAGTTTCGCGGAAATAAACACGGAAAAAGGAACCCACTGGTTTGCTCGAAGAGAAATGTCTGGATGGGAAAAATAAAATTATACAAAATCATAAAATAAGATCGCTTTTCATGTTTGTACTTTATACGCACTTCCCAGAAGGGAAACAATTACCCCACTAAGCATTGTAACAATTATTACCCGCGGTACCTTCAATTTGTGCATAATTTGCATAATAGAATGACAAGTATAAACATTTTGGGTTTTCGACAAAGTAATTTTCATTGGACCACATAAACCATAAATGAACTAGCGAGAAAACCTCTACTTTTCCCTTTTGTCAAGATACATTTTTAAATTCTACAAACCTATTCCAAACAAGGGAAAACTGCTTCCGAACGTTGCTACAAAATTCCAGGGGCCAATTGAGTGCATAACTCCAGGGCATCCCTTCATTTGTCCCCAACTCCAGGCGCAATCCCGTTTGCGGCTGGTCGAGAATAAATAATTAACACGTATCAATGGATCAAATGCAGCGCGAACCGGAATCAATCCCGATCCCGATCTGGCGATCACTAAACTACGACGATGTCTCCAAAAGGGATAAAAGAAAGGAACAAAGAAACGAAAAAAATATATTGCTATTGCTTCCTAAAGCCGGTTTGCAATTACCGAGCAAAATCGTCCGCGATCGGGCGAAACGAAAAATGATGCCAACCATCATGTCGAAGTGCAGCAATCGGAAAGGGAGATGGTACTGGGGAAGGGATGTCCTAACACCCAGACGCAATCCTGATTCTTACGATCTCTTCAAAGCCTGCAAGCTTCTTCTTCAAGCTGTCCAAGGGCAGCCGTCATCTTTCGAACCGCATCGGAAAAACCACCGTTTCGCGAACCGAGGCGTCGAGAAGCTGGCAGTTTTATTTTGCTACCGTCGGAATGTAATGCACCCCAGCATTGAGCCGGTCCAGGAGCCCCTAGGAGGTGAGTGAAGTTGCTTATGTTTTTTTTTGTGCTGAAGTACTGAAGTACATTCGCCCTCCAGTGCAGCATTCGTAGAAAAACGCCTTGGGTGAAACCAGACCATCGCGTCGGATCGCTTGCGGGATCTCTGGCAGCACTGGCCAGTTCCGCGGGTCGAAAGTAATGAAGTGTTCAACAGATTAGTTAATTAGTTTCCGCTCGCGGGGCCAAGCGGAGCGACGAATGCCGGGCGGCAACGCTGGGTGGCTCTAAATTCTTCACGATAATGATCACAAATCAATAAACTTCAAAGTCCGAACGAAGGCGGACGCGGGCAGACGCTCGGTTTTCCATTCCATTCCACGGGATGTGTCTGTTTTCCCCCTTTTTTTGTTTGAGACCTCGAAAGAGAAATGATTGGACGAGCCTTCTGTCATTCCTGCCCACGGGCAAGAGTCGCGGGTTCGCTGCGTTGGTGCATTCGGTTTCCCGGCCTTAATTGCAGCGGGATAATTGAACGAGTTTTTGCTCGGTTTGATGAATTCCTGCAACTCCGGGCTGCCACTCACAGGGCAGAGGCTCGCAGCTTCCTACATACATGCCACGGGAGATGCCACTGGCGCACTGGAGTTTACAAGGAAAAAGTAAAAACCATCTACAAAAAATTCCACACAAACACACACACATACACGCAAAGACCAAACATAAACGCAGCCTGCAAACTACCAACCCGCATGCCAGTGAGAGATGCATCTTCGCGAAATGCACACCTCGGAACTAATAAGACCCCGGAGAGTCAAAGGAGTCAAAGAAAAGAAAAGATGGCATTGTAAGTCCTGCGAATAAAAAATACTAACAATCTCGAACATGATGATTAAAGAAGGTGAACGATAGAAAAAATGTAAGAAACAATCGAGTCGATGGATGGAAATACCGGGTACTTCAAGTGATGAACGGAAGGGTATAAAATGAGTTCAGAAGCTGAGTTTTGCCGGTGCGCGTGTTAATTGCTTCGCGTGCGGAGGAAAATAATTCACGATCCACAACCCAACAAAGTAAGCGGCGACGAAAATGTTATCGAAGTATGCCATTTCAACCACCATCGTCCTTCGGACTGCGATGCATCAAAACAAAGAGTGTGCTGGTTTAGTTTTCATGTTCGACTCACAATATATTGGAGATCATAACAAAATGGTCCTTATTACAATGTTTGATGATCCTTATCTTAATGTGTTTTATGAAATAACGTAATAGGGCTTGTTTTGAATCTCTTTAAACAAACATTTAACCTTCTGCTTTGCTACTTTCCTGTTTTTAGTTCCCTTGTACCAACCTTTTTGACACAATTGACATAAAGTATGTACCCAACGTCCCCTGGTCGACACTCCAAATAAATCAAAACAAACGCAGTCCTTAAAACCAGATTACAGCGAAAAAAGTTGTTAGAAAGAACTCGCTTCGACAGCTGACAGCAGACAAATTTGAACAACCACCGAACACCCCGATGTTTGCATGCCAGAAAACTAGAAACAAGTTCACTCCCACACTATAGCAGCATCAAGGCGACAGGCTCGCTGGATGGAAACAAATCGACGTAGGCGTAGTGTGTGCCCTGGGAAAAAGCTTCCTTCCCGAAAGCTCGCAACCCCTCAACACGTGCTCTGTTTGCAGATAAAACATGAAAATGGCTGTAGAAAAGAAGAGAAACAACAAGTGCGAAAAATGGGTACAAAAAATGTGTGGGAAAAGTGTCATAAGCGCTCCTTTGCCAAACCAAACAGTTATACATACGAGTGCAGCCCACACGAAACCCTCAGAAGAGCGCGCGGGCTGCTCCATGTCTCATGGTTTGTAAGCATAAGCAAACAAGCTTTATCTGTCTATATCGTTTCATCTATCTGCTGCGTATATTTATCTCCTCCCCCGGGGGCCATCTGACGGAAGGATCCTTCTGTGCTCTTTTTCTGTCCCAACAAATTATCGCCCCACCGGTGGAATAAGGGAGGTCGCTTTGACTCGTGCTCCGTCTCCGACACCTCGTAAAATCCGGTTCCCCACGACGAAGCAAAGGGAGGCAGTAAGGGAGCAGAAATTCAAATCAAGATAAATGTTAAAATAATCGCCAACAAGCATGAAATCGATGAGACGCACCGAGTACCGGCTCACCGTGGGGTTGGAGCGGCTCCACCCAAGTCACATACGATTAGTGTACCTTTCGATGGGTTATGCTAATTCCCTGCAGCATTACATCTGCTCTGGTTATGCTGCGGTCGCATGCTGCTGCTTCTACTCTTACCGCTTCCAACACTTCTCAAGAAAGGCAACGCTGTTATAGCCATTTAACATACCTCAACGAGTGGAAAAAGAAACATTCCACAGGAGATAAAACTTCTGAATCAATAAAATCGTCGACACGAGAATTTGATGGCCACAACCTGAACCGGTGGGAAGGTTGTTGAAGGCGCACGTGGGATGCCACTGGAGGCACGATTCGAGAATCCAAGAAATACGAACCGACAGCTTTACAGCAGTTCTGTCGACGGGTGGCGGAGCGACCCCGCGTTTTTCTCTGGCCACATTCTCACCCCCTCTCCCACTTACCCTAGCGTGAGGCGACAGAAAACGCTCCCTTTCTGAGGCAGATCTGCATACATATGTCACAAACACGCCGCCGCCGGTGGCAAATTGACTCCCCGACCCGGTTTGGACATTACGCATCGCGGTGGGTGGTAGGCAAAATTCAATCAAGCATTTTACGCCAGCAGGCGCGCCAAATATGTTTTCCACGTCTGGCAAACCGCCTCAAAGATCGAATGGGAACCGTGGAGAAATGGAAAATAAATTCCTTGCGAGGGTTTGATACCGAGCTATTTGAGACACCGCAATAATGGGATACTTAGCTGGTGAAATAAAATTATAAACAGAGACTTCTCCTTCCAGTAATACCTTGGCACATCAAGTTCAAATATATCTAAGATTTTGCATTTTTCCGATTATCACCGTCACGCTTTATTGGATGTTTTGCTTTTCAATTTATTCTAATCACAGAAACCCATCAGGAGGTCTTCCACATTGTATTGAATAACATAATTCACTTAGACTTCAATTTCATTCGTTCGTTATCAAGTAAGCAGATCCTTTTCGTTAAACCTCTTCTTGATATTGTTTGCCACCCCGAAAGGAGGAACCAGATGCCTTTACACGCGTATGTTTCTGCCAGAAGTAGGATAAAATCTTCCTCTTTTTTTGCCTTGCCTCACAAACAGTAAAGCCGCCCGCAAGATGGATGGAGACTATAAAGTGGTCCGTTCCCTGCAGCGGTAAGTACGATAACCGGTATTACTGGATCATGTTGGATTATGTTGTTAAAAATCTCCACTATGCACACAATCCATTAGCGGCGTAACGCCTTTGGGGCCGTGAGATGCATCGCGCCTGCACGAACCCCGTTTAATTATTTTCTTATCACGACATCTCGCCGTCGGTAACGAGTGAAGTAACGAGAACCGCCCCAGTGGCAGGGGGAAGGCGTTTTCTTTTATCCACCGATGCCGAGAGGATGATGGAAAATTCAATAAAAAGTATGAATCGATACATCCGTGCCGTGTCTGCGGTGATATTCATCTGGCAAGGAGAAACACCACACCTGGTAACCTGGTCTTTTGCGATGGCCGAATGGAAGCCGATTAGGAGCGTATTGTAGGATTTACTGACTGGTAATGGTATCCTGGTGGTGGACGTCTCTTTGAGCGGTACCTTTCGGACTGGAGAACTTCTCTGATCCGATACGGAACCCGATCGAGGCACGTAATTCATTCAATATCTTTATGCGGTCCGTAACGTTCGAAGGAAAAAGGGACCACTCGGGTGAGATTAGATTCATCCGACAATAATGCAAGCAGAAAAATACCTGCTTTGAAATTGATTCGATTTCGTCACAAGGTTCTCATTGCGTGATATTAAGGTATTTTTTCGAAACGTATTTAAATAAATTACTAGAAAAAGAACTAAATTACATTACTTCACATTTTGATTAAATTTTGTGTGTATAAAAGTTCGTTGTTTCTGTGTTTTTAAACGTCAAATTTATGGTTGCGCATGGTGTTTTTAAAGCTTCACAACTTAACAGCTCCTTCCGTGAGAATCTTGACGCTGTCACAAAACTTAAATTGATGCGACATACATAAAAACTTATCTGCAAACTTTTGCAAGCACCTCCATCATAAAGTTCTGCGTCCCTTAGAACTCGAACTGAAGCGTACGAATTATTATTAACATTTTCTTCTTTCGCACACATGAGAATATGTGGCCACCAAAACGGTCCCTCGGCTTGCGGTAACGCACAAGCCGGGTAAAGACACGCCACTCGGAAGTGCATGCAAATTGCTTCATTTGCTTTCCGAAAACGATCCATCCTCGGGCTGGTTGGGATGGACGGACGGATGGCTGTCGGTCGGTAGAACCTTTTGAAACACGAAACCGGCACGGAAACGGCAGCGGAAGTGTTTATGGCCAGAAGAAACTCGGTAGGGTTCGATTTGATGTGCCTATCTTTCCTTCGCGCTCTCCGTCTATCTTCCAGCTCGAGTGTGTTGCCGGGTGACAATTTAATCCATTCTTGGCCGGGCCTAAGCATTCCGACTGGCGCCGGTATGCGTGGTCTTCTTCTGCAACAACCCGGTCTTCTACCTGGTCGCAACTATCAATACTCGATGAATTTCAATGCGTTTTCACCGGTAGACTTGGGCGTGGGACCGAAACAAACCGAACCGTTCGTTTTACCGGAAACCACACTTATTAGTGTGAGTTCTTAAAGATGGTTTTGGCCAAAAGACAGAACGCTGAACTTCCTGTTGGTGGCTCTCGGGCGGACGAATTATTTGCAATCGAATAATTAGAAAAAATAAATATTAGAGTAACAAATAAAATTGTTATGAAAGACTTGATTTGAGATTTTCAACAAACAACTTTTTTCTTTAAAGATACAAACTTATATTGGGAAATTCAATCTTTATTCATCTTTGAATCCCTTGTTATCATGAAGATTTAAGAAGGTATGAACCCACCTCGTTGAAGAATTTGAAAGACACAATGCCAGTGAAAACCCGTCGGAAATATTAGACTAAATTTAGATGTCCTCTTAATATACTATACATCTTCATATATTCGATTAGATCATTTAGCATCCCGATTCAATGTCACAATTTCTACCAGAATTTTGCTCCGCACCTTTGAAAGTTTTGTTTCATTTATGAAGCCATTTTGCTGGGTCATTTTAAACCCTTATCCTTTTTTCATCTTTCGCATATTGCGTAATTCATTCGCCATCACAACCATCCATGTTGCGACCGATTGACATGTAGGTGTGTAAAAGAAAGAGACCGAAAACTATTATCCGGAACGTCCCATACGGTGATTGGAAGGTACGGGGTCGTACTTTATTGTTACGGCGATAAGCTGGCAGGAAAAAATTACCTGATGGCGTGGAAAATCCCCTCCCCAAACAGACGATCGTGTCACGTGTTGAAAATCACGACATAACCTTATTCATCCTTTCGTTCGGACATGTTTGAGCTTGGGATAGGGCCACAGTGAAGGAGGGGTTTGATATGTAAAACAGCGGGTGGTTAATTGTTTCCCGCTTTTCCGCTCGTACCGCTAATGGAGCGTTTAGATCTCCCGCATCCACAGACCTGCCTGCCGTTGACTGGGAATCCTGATTTTTCCCACTCACTGCTTCTACCATCATTCATACGTCTTGTTTTGTTTTGGGAAATCGGTCCACTTCGTGGAATTTTGCGTACTCGTGTGAAATTGTCGAAAAGCGCAGTACACACCTGTTCGTGGAAATCCCAGGTCATATTGTCAACCATCGGACGGAAACCGTTAAATCGCAAGTGTTGCTCCGTTCGACGCGTAATAAGGAACGATCGGGAAGTGAAGGGCGTTAAATTCCTTCCGTGACCCACAACTGCAGAGTGTTAATGGCAGCGGAGTATGACGACTTCCGGGCCCCTTCCACAACAGGGTTTTCCTCCCCGAAATGGCGCTGATAAGCAATTTTAATTGCCTTCAAGCTGTTGCTTTTCGGCTGCTCGGCTATCGCCTTCGACTTTTCCACCCACAGCTCCAAAACTAGGTTAAGTGACTTTTTTATAACCTTCGTCGGTTTCCTTCCGGGAAACTTACCTCCCACCACCCCCACCACTTCCCATTTCGAACCGATGAAGCTCCGAGAAATCAGGAAAAGTTATGGGTTGCCATAAATTTGTCCTACACCCTTCAGGGAGCTTGAACGCATCACGCATGGCGTTTGTGGTTGGAAAACGATTGCCACACGCTTCCCTTTTTGATAACTAATCGGTTTTTGCAGGTCCGCTCGCTTGCGAAGTGGTGTGAAGTGGGGAAGCGCTTTTTCGGTTACCGGATGTTTAGCTGAATTGTTTCATTTTCGCTGGCGCCAACCGTCTGACCTCTTCGGGGAACAACGGAGATGACATGGTTAGAGCGGTAAAGTATCCTCCTGCTACTCACTGGCGTCACGGTTTATTGCAGCGTGCGGTTGCCACATTGTCGTCGTCATAAACCAAAAACTCTAAGTGACGCATGACAAGACCACATAACTGATATCATTAAAAAGAATTTGAAAAGTTTCCCACACAAGTTGTGAAACATTGTCAACCTTGTCACCAGAATTGAGTGAACCTTTTTTGGAACGAATGAACAAATTAATTTAATTATTTTTAAATGAAACTCTGCAAAATGAAGCAATCATGGCGCTCGAAAATCTTGTATTTCGGTGAAAAAATCTTATGCAACAGTCCAGCAGGTAGAATTTGTACAATACATGTTACCAATATTCAATCATGAGTATCGGACTCGATAATCCAACAGGCAACAGCTTAGGATCTTTTTACAAATCTCGATGCATCCCTACAGTCTTCGGGTGTTTCCAGTATGCCAAGAATCTTTTTACGCTCACACATTCCGAAACGGATTGAGTCCCCAACCTACCACCTAAAATACGTCATGGCATCATCTAGCTGTTGAGCTACTGGTTGCGGAATATTTTGCTGCCAGCAGCATTCCAGCTTCCACTGAAGTATGGACGCAACCGAACATGACGCTCCGGGATCACGGATTCACCGACATCGCTGATGTTGGTTTCGCCGTTCGCCTTCCGTCGCTCGCGCCAAACATCGAACACAATCTCTATAAATTATTCCGTCTAGACAAAATCAATTCAGCGCAGGGACGCTTCAGGACGCGCTAAGACGCCGCCTTGCTTTCCCCGTTTACACACATGCCCTCGGAAGACGGATCGGACGATAATGCCGATAATGCGATAGTGCTCCAGAATTTGAGACGCACACAAGCCGGAGCAGGCCGCAAACGAGTGGGTTAGAGTGGAGATAAGCATCGGAGCCGATGATCTGCAACGCTTCTGGTAGTATTCTGGGTGCATGAAAACCGATGCCAACAACCGAGGCGAGGAAAAGCTCCACGGTTGGGAATTTCAACCATTTCTTTTGTCGCAGAAATTATAATTGGAATGCACCAATCGAAGCAGCAACGGAGCGAATGCGACGAAAGTTTTATCGGATCAACTTCACGTCAAATTGTTGCGGCAAAGGAAGTTCGAATACTTCAAGAACCAACCCACTTGGGCTCGCATTACAGTTCGGTGTTGCGGTTAATCTCTTGGCAGGGATTCATCGAGGTTGAGGTCCCTCAATCCGGCCAAGTATGCACACTCACTTTAATTCCATCTGCATCCATCCACTTCACGTTCTCGGGCACTTGAAATGCGCAACCAGTGACTTGAGTACTCTTCAGTGCAATCCGCCAATATCTGCTACCAACCATCCACCAGAGAGCGAGAGCGTACAATAAAGCAGATCATATTGCAGTGATTACCGAGGACGGGGAGAAAAAAGTATTTACGCAAAGATAAGAACCATCTCGATGACTTCATAAAAGCTGCTACGCGTTTCACAACCATTACCAACCATGGTGATTGGTTCCTCCGATTGCACGCTAAGCCTCATGTCCTTCAAACGAACAAAAAAAGACATTGGTATATACTTTTATAGTCCCGGTGGAGATTTTGGAGGAACCATCGTCGAAGAAACCAGAAAAATTCATTCGCGTTAGTACTTCTCCCGAAAAACACAAAACCTCCCAAGCTGAGAGGTGCCAAACGCTGAAACTTACCTCATAAAAGTAAAAGGAATTTATCTCCTCGCCGCGCGTTCCGTTGTCGTCGGCGGCGCCGTTCGCGGCCGCAATGATGGACGCCCCGGAGCCGCTGGTCGCGGGCGGCGCTAAAAGGACCTGTAAAATTTTACGATCCCCTTTCAGTTCCGTTTTCTTTTTCTTTCACGTCTTTTTATTTGGTTGTGGTGGTGATGCAAACATGGCCACCTTGTTTACACCTACCTGCGATAAGGCCGGCGTAATGTTCATGCCGATGACATCGTTCACCGCGACGAACGAACCAACGGAACTTACCAGTCCCGGCTGGACGGTGGTAAGTGACGAGGGGACAATGGCGGCGGCGACAGGAACGTGCCTCGAAAGCCCGAACGTGTCCCCCTCCTGCTCCCGGAAACGCATGCTCGACGAAAAGGCGCTGCCACCGAGCTCCACCGACGCAGAAGGCGCTAGGTTCCCAACTCCGGAATCGTTACCGAAGCCAAAGCGAATGTCTAACTTCGAGCCACAGTTGGGTGGCCGGAATCGAAGGTCACCGGGGCGTCGGTCCAGATTTAGATCATCTGGCCCAAAGCCTCGGCCCTTGTCGGACGCGTTGCTGATGGTGCCCGCTGCGGGAAGTGAGCCCCCGTGGGGCATCGGTACCGGGTCACAGTTGAAGCCATGGCTCCCCGGGTAGTCCTCGATGGCGAATCGATGTGGTGTCGCTGGTTCGCGCGGCTGCACGCTCCCGAATGCTGGTCCGGCCGGATCGGCATGGTACTGCACGGCAAGGTGACGCAGGTAGGCCCAGGTGAGAATCGGCAGCATGGTTCCTTGCGCGTCTTCCCACCGGTCGGCATTTCCCGCCGGGACCTTTCCCTCGAACGTTACAGTGGAATTCGATGAATCAGCGCCTGGAAGAAGATATAGTTGAGGACTATGTTAGGCATAACCATTTGTACTACACTCTGGGAATTAACTCTGGGATGTTGTGTTCTGGGGTGTTCTATTTTCTCGAAGCTTCTATTCGGTTTGATGAAAAATTTTCATCTTTCATTCATACGATATCCTTAATCAATTGTGTCCAAAATATACCAACCCTGCCTTCTGCGAAGGATACAACTTTTCTGAATGTTCCCAAGCTGGCAAAATCTCAATTCATGCAAGTCCGCTTTCAAGCGCCGGGTATCCCTTTCTTCTTCTTCAACTCGCCTGCAAGCTGTTTTATTTCGTTTCATGTTTATCTTATCCCCTTTCCCTAAGCTCCCCGTCGAATACGAAGGACCAAAAGTTGTTCAGCGATTTATTTCAACTCACTACGCCGTGTAATCTAACCCAAATAATCACTTTCCAAATACCATCTCCCGAATGCCGTTGCCAAAAGCTATGGTTCCTAAAAAGAACAACAAGAGTATAAAAGATTTCCCATTCCGTTGTTCACATTTCATTCAAGCGTTCAAGCTGAAGGATCGCGACGCAGGGAACGCTGGGACGTGCCCTTTTTGGGGCCATGGTATGACATAATTCGACCAGGAATCCGGCGTACGATCCCGCGCTGCGTGTGTACACATTTATTTGCTGAGTTATTTATGAGATTTGGCTGCAAATACAGGTTTGTGTGCGAGGAGTTCCGCTACGGTTGGATGACGTTTTTCCCTGCTGGTGGGGAGACGGAGACGAGGACGGAGGACGGAGGAAGTTATTTTTCGCTGATGGTCCCAAAATTGTTGACTCGATTGCAATTTCGTGCCATGGCGAATAGTTTAACGATTTACCTTTCACCTACTGAGGAGATGCAACAAGAGGAGGAGGAAAAAACAGATATCCTCGATGAAACTTGTGAAGTAATCCCAAGCCGAAGATATTACAGAAGACTAGTAAAAATATGCGAAATTCGCAGAAAACGGTACACCACAAGTAAGCAATCGTGGTGTTAGCTCTGCCACCTCACCGTTTCTGATTGCTATCAACTTATGATCCATGAAGTGTGAACGCGATGTCTGTCGACTCGCTTTGCAACCGACGATCAGAAACTGGCGTACAGAATTCGCTGAAGATGGCATTGCAACGCACCACGAGCACGACGGGGTTTATCCCAATTCGTCACAAATCGTTAGTTCGAATTCGTTACTCCATCTGCGTCGAAGGCAGAGAGCTATTTTAATTACACCGACCCCACGTTGGGCACTACGTATTGAACACTTTTATGCACCTGCGTTCAACATCGTGCAATCCAGTGCACAGTAATAGGCAATATGGAACCATCGAGATAGAATATCCGAAACCACGCACCATAGGGAAGTAATTTAAAAAACGAAGCCTCTGGAAAGGCCGGGCGCTTATGGTCAGCGAAATCGATTGGCCGGATTGGAATTACTTTATTACTTTTTACTTTGAAGGGACCATTGATCCGTTGATTAGAGGCAGAACAGTCCGTTGGACAGGGACTTTAAATCGTTTCTGTTACAACATAGATGAATGGAAATAACAACCAACTTTAATTTGAATCATGAATTGCGAAATGAAGCATTAGTCCAACTTTTATAACATTTTGGTTTATGTTCAGGCGTATCTGATAACGTTTTGGTAATATTTTGGAGTGCTTGAGTTAAATTGAAGCGACATTAGAGATTGCCGTTTCTTTGTTTCAAAACAAGTTCATAAACTTTAAGTCCAGTGTCGCTAACATGGTTGTAGAATAACATTCGGAGAAAGTTGCTATCATTTGCTGCCAGTATATTTTTTCTGTTCCTATTTCTGAATCCCGCACTGAAGGGCAAGAAGAACTACTTTTTTTGGTAGAACAATTTAGCGAAGCAATTAAAACGTTTGTCGCTACATTACCTCGACACATTAACTACAACACAACACTTGCGCCGACTGGTGTCGTACTTTACTCCCTCGATGGAGATTTTCCACGATCGTACATTTTTTCCACCTTCTCGGGAAAACAACGTCGAAAGAGAACTCGATTCGCCTCGCGCGGGAAGAATTTAATTGCAAACATTTCTTTTTCCAGCACGTTCCGGCTAGCAAGCGTTCGCACAAATGGGCCTCCCACATACCCGCCCAGCTGGCGCACAATCAGGACACCGGGGCCGTGGAAAGAATCGCCGGATCAGGGACACAACAAAAAAAACTACGCAACCACACGCGCCCTTCGCTATTTTACGCTCGAAGCGGAATGACAACGCGCCGAAGAGCGAGCGGGGAATTTGCGAATGAGAAATATTCACCCGGCCGGCTACTTGCTAAATTGCATACCATTGCCACAGGATGGCTCCAGTCTTCGTTCTACTCCAGTTCTTTCCCTTGCATCGCGTCGTGAAGCTGAGTTTTCTTTAAGTCCGTTTTAACATTTCTCAAACCAGCGAAATCGTCCGCGCGATGAGTGGAAAACAAATTGCCGACGATCAGTGCCAGTGTCTTCGGATGTGCGGTTTTGAGGGAAAGGAGGGGTGATGTCAAGGTAGGCAGACGAGAAAATGGACAACGATGGTTGCTCTCAACGGTCATGTTTTCCGTTGGTGAAACAATAAACGGGCGCGCAACGAGCGAACACGATCCGCGCCCGAGATCATCATCTGTCAAATCCGATCGCGAGCTCGAAAACGATCCGTCCCTCGGGGGGTGGATGTATATTTTCACTTTCGTTGTTGGAGAAGAGGAACGCTTCAGAAAAACATGCCCACGAACCACGTTTCCGAGATGGGAAAAATATCGTACAATTCGTAATTCCATGTGTCGGCAATTAATTGGCAAACGGTCAGCTGATGACGAGTTGTTGCTTGATGGTTGACAGATGAACGACAACACGCGGCGCGGTCACGTCCCGATCCCCCGCGAAATGGAATCAGTTAACCCATAAGCATCACCACCGCCTTCAACACTCCCACCGCCACCGACAGACGAGCAAAAGATTTACATTTTTCCATTACATTTCAATTAAAGTCCGCCTTGTTTCGTTGCATTCCGTAACGGTTGGACAGGGGTACGCGCTCGTAAAGGGAAATACACGCATTCCAAACTGGCGCCGGAACCGGGAGCGGTGGGAGTGGATGCTTTTTCCCCTTTGAAGATTTGCTAATTGAATAATTAAATTCGCCGCACCGTGCAGCGCCTCGTTCGCAGTGGTTGGAAACTGTTGGAAATTCGCGTACACGAATCGTTCGGTGATTTTATTTTGAGGAGGGGAATGGAGCCGGTCAGAATGTCGGTCAACTAATCAGGCAAAATATTGCAACCGAAGCATCACGTCAGTCGCATCGAATAGGGTTCGAGGAGGTTAAGGACGTCATGCTTGTAGCGCAAACTTTGTTGAATGAATTCGACGTAAATTTCGCCTGCGTCATTGAAGAGACGATTTACTGGACGGTTTAGTACATCGTTCCGAAAAGTTTTTGAAATCCGATATTCATAACCTTTGAAATAAGCAATCTTAAACAAGCCATATTTTCTATAGACGTAGGAATTCATAGAAAGGTTCGTGATCATAAAACAAGATTGTTTATGGAACAAACACTCCATTGGATATTTATATGAATTTTCAATGTTGGCCTATCAATATTTTATGTGATATTTTCCACCGAAAATTTTACCAAAGCACTGCAAAATATTGATCATTCTGTTTCCTATCAAAGAGAAACCTACTCTCCCGATCCAATAGTTTTTGTTTTAACTATCCGCAATCAAAACACACCAAAACAGTTGCTCGATGTAAACAATTCGAAAAACTCAGAAAATGATCATCCAGCAAAAACAACATACCGTCGGTTGATCGTTGGTACTGAGTGAAGAAGTGCGTTTCGTATTTGATTCATGTTCCACAAACAACTACATCACCGGCTCAGCTACACGAAATGGGTGCGGAAATACTATTTCCACTGCAGCTTCCAAACGCACGGTAACATCATCATTCGCCGGTCGGTTATGGTTCGATTTTAGCCTTTCGATACATCCCTCAGTTCCTGGGCCAACCCGAGGATGGTAAGCGAAGGAGCGCGGGTCGGATATTGCAAATACGTAAACAACAGCAGAGTGCTCCGGATGACGGACTCACTGTTGGCAAAACTGAAAACCGCTCACTGGATCGGGGGGAGGAATGAATTCGGAGTACTTTCGGAAGTGAAATAGCAATTTTCCCGCGGAACTACCAGGTCGGACAAGCGACGAGCAGACGGATGTCTTGCCGAAGGGGAAATGAAAGTTGATCTTCAAACGATTCTCCAAGTGGAAATGGACGTCGCGTGCTCCGCAACGGTTAAGCAGTTGAATTTTGAATGCTGTTAGTGCCACCATAGTGAAGAACTATGGTGAGTAAACATTTACCTCAACAGACAGACGGATAGTGGACTAATGGGTGGAAAGAAATAAACATAGTGCCAAAGTCAACTCATGTCGGCTAGTATTGTAAAATTTATTTTAAACATATTCTATTTGGTTATCATTAGGGAGCACTGAAAAACCTTCACCAATCAGTAATTAAAATAAATCATCTCCCATGTACGTTCAGCAACCTGTTAGTATTCGTTCTTGGCTGTTTAAATAAACACTGTTAACGAACGAACAACAAATACAGTCATACGACAAACCAATGAAGCCCCATAACATATTTGCTGGAAAAGTCAACAAAATGACCGTGTCATTTTCAGTGAAAAAACCTAGCACCAACATGTCAAACTGTTTCCCGGTAGCTTTTGGTCGTGAGAAACTGTTTTTGTGCGTCGGATATTGATTCACTGGAAAGTGTAAAAATAGCTACACTTTATAGCCTGCTAAAGCTGTGGTTTAAACATTCCCGGCCACTCCGAACTCCGGACCAGGTACGCGAAAAACACTTCAGCATCAACTCCCGGCGAACCGACGTGCCAATACCGGAACCATTACTCATCGGACAATGGTTGTCACGGGGTGGTGATTGTTTTTACACCCGCCAACCAATTTCACTCTCCGGCTAGCCAGCTTTTTCCCACCCACCAAAGTCATCGCAGTGACGCATTCGACGCCATTTTGCAGTTTGTTGCCCCTGGAACCCGAGCGAGAAATGGCTGCAATTTGTCACTTCAAAAAGCTGCCCAAAACAAAGCTCGGGCGTTTGTCAGCGTCTCGCCGTCTCGATAGCTCCAATCAGGCATTTTGCTTTGATTGTTTTTCCCGGGCTCGCATTCAGTCTATCTTTGGACAGGTTTGGTGCTTTTTCCTATTCAAAATTTGCTTTATTTAGTTTTACTTTATCAAATCAATTATGGCCATGTTCCGAAAAAACGCCAGACAAAGCAAACACATCATCAAACAGTTTGGAAAAACGATTACCAACGAAGTCGATGGGTGGTGAACTAAAGGTGGGGGAAAATGTCCATTCCACGTTCGATAAACTCAATGGAAAAGGCATCATGGAGTGACAAGGCAAAAATTAAATCACACTCGACTCTAAAGAAATTGTAATTATAATTTAAACCAACCACGAAATACGAGCATATTTAAAATGTTTATGGAAGCCTAACCACATTGTTGCACTGTTTTCACGTCAATTTTATTCAAACGCTTTATATTGGAATAAATTTATCCAACAAGTAAGTTTATTCAACAAACACAGAGTTTCCTGGCAGGGCTGCTATTTAATTATTCCCTTTAATGAGGCTGACGCCAACACGACCAGACGTGCGAAAAACTAATTGAATTGAAAGACGAATTTTCCACTGCGCACGAAAAACCACGTTAACATGCAAACCATTCTGGGTAATCATTCTTTTCGTACCGCACACTTAAATGCTCTGCTTTTCGCATTTTAATGTTCTCGCCATCGTGCTAATTGTGTGATCTTTCGCTTTTCTTTCCTTGCATCCACTGCTCGGTCTTTATTTGATTCTGCAGCTTCTGCTTCCCGCACGCAGCCACTTAGCGTGTTTCTGTCGCAAAACTTCGGCTCCCCCGGGTTTGCGCGGCGCGAAGTATTGTATAAATACAAATGTCAGCGAGTGCAAATTGCAGCTAATTGATTAATGTGCAGCACCCACAAGGCAAGCCGGGGCGTACCGAAAGACCACCGGGGCGGAAGATCGAGTGCATTCGAATGGGAAGGGAAAGAAATTTCTGTTGCTTTTCCGACTTTGCAAACGTGATTTTTCTTTCATCACACCGCAACAAAGACCGTGTGTGCTTGTGTGGGAGGAAAAACAGAACATAAAATAAACGACAACTTTAAGCGACCAAACACAGTAATATGATAGCACCTAGATTATTTATTGTAAGTTATTGAAAGTACTTAAGTATCACTGGTATAAACAACTTAATGATAGATGTGATTTTTAAAATCTTAAACATAATTTACTATTTTTAAAGACACTTCTTCGTTAGTTTTGCTACTCAAAATCTGGTTCTCTTCTATTGCTATTGTCAACAAGTACAAGAGTATCATGATGTGCGATGGATCTCCCAATTTAAGGGATATTTAACTGTTGAGCACCAATTACACCAATCCGATTGGGTTCGTTAAAAGTTTACCTCCCACAGCTAACATTAACGCAAGTATCAGCACACTCTCTATTCGTCTATTGGCCTATATTGCCCCTGCGTTCTCGTGTACATCGAACCGACACTAACTACGGATTCGATTAAGTACTTTGCCGGCAGCAACGACCACGTAAAGCACTTCATCGAGCGAAAACCCGTGCTCGGTGTTTGAAACGATTCGAGAAGGATTTCTCGGAAAATTCACATTTATGCGAGCGGTGGGTGTCCGTTTGGGAAAACTCCAACGGATGGAGACGGGACGGAGCGACGATCTTTGAGGGTCATCGAAGCGAAAGCACGCCCGGACAGTATTCCCAAGCTCCGTTGGGCAGTTGCGAGATCCACGTTCCACAGTCGACCGGACCGGCCGAACCTTATCCCTCCAGCCTGGTCAGGTCGATTGGGACGATCCTTAATATTGGACGGCATTGGGAAAAGGTTCAGCAATATGAGCGCACTGAAGGCGAAGCAAAAAGCAAAGTGCAGTACGCCAAGGGTGGGAAAGGATGAAATGTGCAGAAAATTGAAACAGGAAATGGGTTATCGAAATCATTCACCATGCTTCGTAGCGTATCCTTATCCTTTCCTTTATCCCGTGACCTTCACCAGCGCTCTTTTTCTCTTCTTCTACCGTAATATGACTCAAACTCGTAAGCTCCATCAATTTTCAATCATATCCAAAACGGTGGAAATCACTTCAACTGGAAGAATGTCCTGATGGACACGATCCACCCAACCTCTTGGCAGCAGTCGGACTTGTGCTGTTCACTTTTTGTTATTTATGTCAAGGATAGCTATCGATAACTCATTCCTTAAATTTTCTGGTATGTTTTTATATCCAAACCATGTTAACTTAAGAGAAATATTGTAATAAGAAAAAGGTGTAGAATTTAATAATATTTGTGAAAACTGTTTGATAATATCAATTTGAAACATATGTGATGATTTCATCCTTTGGTTTTCAGAACATTACACTGGTTTCCGGAGAAAAACATGACACCATTCTTAGCCTAAATGGACGATGCTTTCGTCAAGATCATAAAAAAAACCCACAACGTTCACGACCACGCCGTTATTGTTTTGCCGGACGTCCGGTTTCGGTGGAAAAAAGTATCCCGAAAAAACCAACCGGTCCGGTCGTAACGATCGTCGCACCCGTTTGCGGCCCGGGGGCTGGTTAGTGTATGATAAATGACGACCGGTGCCGGTAAAATCCGAAAGATAAACCAGAACCAGCAAATGGACGAGCACAGGAACGCCTCACAAACACTCACCGACGGTCCGTCCGGGAAAGCGTAACGACTTGGTGACCAGGGGATGTCGGTGTCGGTGAAAATTCAAGCTCGGCGTCACGGGCTCCGCTTCCGGAGTGGCATGTTTCGTTCCGGCCCCGGATCAATCGAGCCGGAAAAATGCTGGTCATTTCGAAATGACGAGGATATGATGTGTCCTTTTTTGGCTTTGTTTGGTGGTTTGTTTCTTCTGCAAACGGTATTTGCTTGTTTGACTGGAAAAGGTAAACTTGGGAGTTGGATTACATGGGGAAAGGGGAACGAAACAACATATGTGGGTACATGTGTTCGGTGGTAGATCCGTTTGCTTCACTGAGAAGAAATGATAAACTGCTGAACGAAAGATGGAAGCTGGAACTAAAAAGGGATCACAAGCAGTCTCGAAGTTCCTTTGAACGCAGGCACGTCTGGTAGAGGATTTCACAAGAGTACAATTTCCGATCCAACTAACTTTGGTTTGCTGCAAATTCGAACTAACTGATGGCTCAAAATTGAAAATAATAAATTCCCTCCTCTAATGGGTTCATTTTCGCAAATCCGTCCTTAAGTCGCCCCAAATGCGTTGGACGGATTTCCTCGCGGAGAAAAACAAAACAACGGAAAAGATCCCGGGAACGGGAAGCATTATGAAGTCGGGTTTTATTGCCCAACCCGTCCACCGCGAAAGATGCTGACCATTTATTCTCTGCTGGCTTCTTTTATTTCGGTCTTCACCATCTCTTGTCTTGTTTGCTTTCATCATTGCTTGCGAGGAGATGTGATTTCTGGCGACATTCTTGCATTTGGTGAACTTTGTTTTCGCCTTTGCATTCACCCTGATCGGAAAGCTCTTGCCATGTGTTTCGGACGTCCGTCGTGAGTGGTCAGACCGTAAACTGGTCAAATTTCTGTTATTAACTCCTTCGGTGCCTCGCGAAGACGAAGACGTCCGGCGTCGAGCGCGGTGAATGTCAATTGCAGAGGCGATAACCGAATACGCTAATGATAATTTATGACAGGTTCAACGACGCTGAAAATTACACTCCCGACCTCCAGCTGGCCGCGATGTGAGAAAGCGGGAGATTTTTTCTTTGCCCGGCCCGTTTGGCACCGACCTCTTCGTGATCGATAAAATGTCCAAAATGCTGGGGAGCGCGATTTTCTTATTAACCCCAGGCCAGAAATGGGCCATTTTAAGTGGACATTTATTTCGAAAAGCACCGGCTTATGTCCCGGCTAAACATACAAATATATAAATGAATTAATTACGATAGCTAATTTTCTGCAGAGAGAATTTGTTATATTGAAGAAACTTATAAAAACCAACTAGCTTGGAAAACCGTCACCGAACATAAAATTAAGGGTATTAATAAACAAATTGGAATATGAATAAGTGATATTAAGCAGTTCCGGTTGTTTCCCTAAAACCTCATTTCATTATTCAATACTAGACTGAAATACTTATACAAGGGTATTCGCTACCGGATATAATCCTCTTAAGGCTTATCGAGTTATGGGCAATTCCCAAAATTAATGAAAGGCTAATGTATTCCATATCGTTTCACATGCAAAATGGATGCTAAGAAGCGCATCCAGACATGATAAGGATTCGTATCATCAAACGGAAGCCTCTTTCATAAAATCACCATTTGCTCTCCTCGCGTAAACTCTTTGTTTTCTGTCGGCGCCTTTTATACCGAAGAAAACTTATCGCTCGATCCGCGAAACGGCGGAAATTGAACGCTCGTAGACATCAATTTCGATCAATTCCGAAATTCTCCGTCACACACGAACGGCACCTGTGGATCCAAGAAGTCCTTTCACTTTTGCCCGAAGACATTTACCCGAAGACTCGGGCGTACTCGAGAGGATTTGGTGCTAATACACATACTAATGCTTTCTAAACTCCCTACGTCAAAATACTTGAGTCTTTACCGCAAACTACATACTTTGATAACGACTAGAGCTTCTTGTAAACTCGATAACTTGTAACGCTCATCATCTATAATCCCTTTACTTCCAAAGACGAGCTCATCTGGTGTGGAAATCGAAACCAGGGAAAGATAAATAAAATCAGGATGTGATATCGTCGATCTGCTGCTCCCTAAATACACTGATGAGGAGACGCGGTGGATTCGAACGGGAAGTAGAGAAGGCGATATAACAAAACAGCATCAAGATGAGATCCACTTCGGTAAATAAACGAGTCTCGAGTCTGGGCGAGGGTGAAGCACGAACGGATGGAAAGTGGTCTGATGAACTGACAGAGCGTGTCCCATTTGGAAGCTGATGAGTCGTTTAATTATTGCAACAACAAACAAGTGCTAATGTCGTCGTAGGGTGGAAAACTAGGGAATGAAAATTGGCATCAGTGGAACATCAAGCCACGCGGATGAGGGAGAGAATAATAAAGGAGGAAAAGATATCTTTCGTACGTGTGTTTTCCATCAGATGACATCAGAAATAACTCCTCATCTTTCGGGTTGTTAGAATCGTAACAAAATTCGAGGCAGCTTGAAGAACTTCACCATAACAATTTATTCTTCTCAGAACTTCAGATAACTTTTCAAAAGATTCAAAACAACCTACTCGAGACTTTCCCAGAAGCAAAATAAATTAACTAAACTGAAATGATTCTTCAAAGGGCGACTTTGTTCACAAAAATTCTCCTTTGTGAAATCATACCGAATTGTTGCAACGAAAAATGGTGCCGACGTCGGATCTTCTCGCAAGTTTGTGGCAGTTAACAGGCATCGTGTTACAAACCCAAAACACCATATTTGTGTTCCACATTTCGCGGAAGGAATTTGGAAGGACAGGTCTCCCACGGTTTCAATCGAGCGATCCGAGTAGATCCCGCAATGAATTTGCTTATTGTACGTGAATGGCCCATTCGTTTTCGTTCGGTGTTTAAAAATGCGCCCGGTTGCGAACTCGTCACGAACTGAATTAACTTTACCATTTTGTAGCCACATTTTTTTTTTATTTCTCGAGCAAAATAGCTGCACAACTGCAACGCGGCTCGTAGCTGTCAGGTGTGAAAAGCCAGGGGATTAGTGCGCAGCGGATCTTGGTTGGTCTCGTGGTTTGATTTATTTTTCCTATCTTCTGGCAACACAGCGCGGGGCCACAGATACCCCACATTGTGTCTTACAATGGGTTTTTGATGATCGTACGCAAATTTTTGGCCAGTAACCTCGTTCTGACCCGGGAAAAGAAATAAACACACACACCGGTTCATTGGCCATTGCGAAATCGCCGTCTTAACATCGCGTGACTGCAGTTCACCGCATCGGCCGTTGATCGTGATCGTGTTGATCCGCTTGTTTGCGGGCTAACATAGCGCTGGGCAACCTTTTAGGAACGAGGATCAGACGGAGCTCGTAAAAATAAAAGCAAGAAAAAAAAGCCCCCAGAACGTCACCGCCGGACGGAGAGGACGAAAGACGGTGGCGTATTAATGGAACATGTGTGTCATGTCGATCAGCGGACGGGTACCGGCGTATGCACTTCGCTGCAGGATGGCGGTTGCATTTCACGATCGACGCGTAACATATCCGGAGTCCGGGCCGGTGGGGAAGACGTCCGGAGGAGATTTACCGGTGACCGGGGGAAAGATAAACAGGTACGCAGACTGCCATCACCTTGTCAACCGAACGGAACCGCGCGGAAGAAAAAGGAATCGTAAGGAAGGAAACGCAAAGCGGCGCTCTTACAAGCACGTTTAATTTAAATTGCGTGGTAGGCAAGAGCTCATTCGGTTTGGGTAAATAGATACTCTTTTTTGTAAAAAAAGAAAATCTTATTTTTTAACATGAAATGACAAATTGAACAAACAATTAATTTAATCATGTTAAATAAACAGTTAAGAAATCTTACCAAATTCATATCTTTATTGCAGAAATTAAGATTTCATACGAAGCCTCGTGTCCTGTGTGCGCTGCACGAACGAACTTTCACAAACAGGACAAGTGAAGCCAAAATTGCCCAACCGGTACATTCATCTCGATAACAACGTTCCCACCTGACCCTCCGGGCGTCCCGAAAAAGGTGCAAACATTAATTAAACACCACTTTGCCTGATCGCCTGCGAGCGACGGATGGGCAAGATTGCGAAATTATCCTTATCAGTGAAGTATCCTTGGGCGCTCGTATTACCAATCAGTCGTGCGTGCCGTGCGGTTCGGAGTGTACACATACAATTAAATTACCCACAGCCGCACGGTTCTTGATTAAAACCAGCATGGACGCTATGTTTGCGTTTCGTGTTGCTGTGGCTAAAGGTATAAAATAAAACGCTGTATGAGCGTGAGTCGCCTTGTCGCGCTTTCGGGTAGGGAAATTCCTAATTAAATGACATCCCCCGTACGAGCCTGTGGGAAGGCAGCGAAATTAAATAAAATACATCTCCGCAGACCAGACAGCAATCTCACTCATGGTGAAAATTTACCTTGCGAAAGGCCACCAATTGGCGCATTTCATCCCAAAACCAATCAATAACGGTAACCTTCGGGCGGGGAACTGGAGGATTTGGGGGAGCAAATAATCGACGCCATAAGAAGTGCAGTTTATTTATTCGTTGAACTTGAGCCATCTCGCAGGTCGACTCAAATTTCACCCAAACGAACCGGACGAAGGCAAAGAACAAGCCTGACAGCTGATTGAAGGACGTGGCGATTCAATTGGCCGGCTTTCGCCTCATCTTGCGGCCGGTGCGAAAGAGTAATGTGACTTTTCGGAACGCAAAAATAATAAACACTGCCGGAAACGTGCAACGAGCTGTCACACGACAAAAAAAGCAACGGCGCGCTTTGTGCGCTTCCCGCCTAGCGTCGAAATCTAATCTTGTTCGTCCTTTCCTTTCCGGTTGAAAATGGAAAATAACCTGAGATCCATTCATGTAACACAAGTAGTAATTCGTTAGAATTTTCCCTCATTCGGCACGCAGACTTGTTGTCGCCATATTCATCCCGTCAACGGGCTTTCATCCTTCAACTCTTCACGGTGCTGACATCTCGAGCAGCTTATCATCATAATTTGGATATTAGATTTTTTTTTCAGCTCGTTTTTCCTACACGCTTCAGGGTATTAATAAATTTCCTCGAAAAACGCACACAGGAGAACTTGCTCGGTCGCATTCTGCCGAGGAGTCAACCGAACCGAAAGGTCGCTGCGAAAGTGCGACTCTTTTTATAGTCTGCCAACTTCTCATCCGACTCACTTGAAGTTAAGCTGCTTAAAGCGCCTTAAATTGGGGTAAAAGATCTTCGCAGTACAGCCGAGAAATAAAAAGCAAATCCAAACAATGGAACGAAGTCCTGACGACGCAGGCGACGTGAG
>KE524842.1:1205278-1217551 GCA_000441895.2 Anopheles sinensis | reverse complement strand
AATGTAACAGTTTTCCGGGGACTATTGGCTTTGTATTTCGGGAGAGATCTGCCAAATCACTAAATAGTCACGTAGCACTTCCGCAAACTTTTTCCAGCAAACACTTCCACTATCAACGACACCTGTAACGACAACTTGCCGGGTTGATGACAATTCTCACATTCCTTTCACCAACCGAACAGCTTCACTGAACGTCCCAGATGCACGAAAAGTGACACAAACAGCTGGTGGTGAACAATCGCCTCCAAACGCGGCCAGACGTCGGTCTACACGAAGGTCGAGAAAAGTTCTTGCGAAAAGATACACAGATCACAGGCAGACCGCCAACGCTCGGGGAAAAACACTCCGGCGCCCCGGTTTGTTCCTTTTTTCTTCGTGGCCTCTGGATGACGACACGCGGCACGCGAAACCAATGCCCTCGTCCCAGGACGAACGTTCGACGTCGAAGAGCGGCCGCGAAAGCGTCTTCATTCCCTGATCATCCGATAGCGACTGATGATTTTTGCGTCTGATTCTTGCGTCCCGCCGTGAGCTGAGCTCGCGCGAGCAACTCCCCGCAGCTCATTCGCTCGCGTGCTGGCGCTGGTTTGGTTCACTCACTCCATGGTCTGCAGCCCATATGTGTGGGCCTCCAAGAAGCAGTGGGGAGGAAGGGGAGTATGTGGGAGGCTGGCTTGAAGGGACCGGTGTTCCGTGTGTTTACTCTCCGGCGGCCACGTCGCTGCAGCATCCCGGTCGGATGCCACCATTCATCCGATTCACCTGTTCCGCTGCTTTTTGGATTGTTTTCTTGTGCAGATCAATTGCCAAAACATGACCATTTGAATTGTTTTTGTGGGCTGTGTAAAGTTGGAAAAAACAGCTCACAGGGATAAGGGAATCAATAAGCGAGATAGCAGTGTTTATTTTATGGATTATTCTCCCACGTTATCATTCTTATACACTTAAGTACTTACATCTGTCGAAAACAAGATCATAAATCAAACCTAATGTGAACTATTTTGGAGTACAATTGCTATCCAAATCTATCAGAAAGTTTAAAAAATATTTGCACATTCTTAATGACTGTTCCAAATTAAGTTCTAAAACAAATACTAGTGATACTTTTCTAATGCATCCGATAACCTGTTAATGGAAGCCACAACATTGAATTTGTTGAGAACAGAACGGTTAAAAATGGAATCACGTTTGCGGGATGCCACAAAGCAGATTGCGGAGAAAGGAGCTGATTTTGATGATTAATTTATGGTACACGCGCTATCTTATGCTGCTTTTGTCCCGTGGAGAGCAAAACTCGCCGAGAGAGAAAGATTTGCCGAAAGCCGAAGACGCGAATGTTTCCTACAGATTCGGCTACGAGCGCGAGTGCGTAAGGGAAGGTGAGGCGATATGCGCCCCTTTGTATATATAGATGTTTTTCGCAGTCCATAAATTAAAATAAAATAAAAAAATTTCTCCTCCTCGAATCTCACTTTCAGGTATAAAAAATGATTAATTAATGAAAAATGGATGCAGAAAAAGCTGAACCATACATTGATTTAGTTTCGACAGTGACACATTAAGTAAGCTAGTAAAACTGTCGTGATGGAATCATTCCCTTCGACTACTGCGTAGAGTTTGGGAGCGCAGTTGATAAACTTAACACTTAAAAAGGGTTTTGTTTCTATACATTTGGCTACCTTTTGTTTAGAAGCGACCAGAGAAAACTGCATAAGGTCCTGGTCGTTTTCTCTGTCAAATTTTTATGTAGATCGGTGTTATTTATAGGAGATTTCCGTTCGTGAACATATTCAATTGATTCCCATATCTTTAAACTGCATAGTTCAACTTAAACAAGTCAGTACATGTTAAGTGTTGCCCTGCTTTCCCCTACATTAACCTTGGAAATATTTCACACCCTGTGAAAACATTTCGCCTTTTCGGTGGCGGGAAAGCGTTCGAACCACCGAGAGTTCTCGGGAGTTCGGTCGTGAGATGGACAAAAACCGAAGCCGTGAAGTGCATCCACGGCTCGACGCGTACGATGCACCGACGCCGGCCGTTCTTCATCGGAGTGCATCCGACTGCAGCCGAGTGCATACGCGATGCCCCTCTCTGGGGGTCCATGCCGCACCAGCAGACCGGCCGGCGATCAGGCGAACAGAAAAGGATTGGAATGTATGTTCGACGTTGTTCGTTCGCACATAATTCATGCTAGTCAACCGCGAAAGGTCTCGTGCGAAATCCACCGGCATTTCGGTGACCTCCGGGGTGTGAGCGGGAAGACGTGGCGGGCGGATTCTACCGTGGGGCTTGTTGGTTGGTGTTACAAGTGGAAGTAAAATGAAAAAAAAGCAACATAAACCAACAACCAGCAGGCCTGAAGAAGAAACGGTCTCACCAGAATCGCTAATGCTCAAGCGGTCTAAGAACGTCCGGACAAAGAGTCCAGAAAGTAAGACTTTGAGGTGTCCGATGACACGAGCCCGAACCTTTGCGAGTAGAGTGCCCAGGGCCACACTTGTTGATGATGAGATTAAGATTTAGATCCTCCACGCAATCCACGCACGACAAGCACAATAGGAAGGCCTTCCCCGGGCAGGAACTGGAAAAGAACGACGTGCGAAATCGCCCCAACCCATCGGTAGCACCAAGATCCACGTATCCATTTCAGGACACACCACCGCCCCTTCCCCTGCCTGTCCGTTCAACCTGTCCCGGTTGGCGTCAACCACATCGGTGGACACTTTTTATTCTTCCATCTGCCAGCACCAAGCCTTGCAAGCGAGCTGGATGTCACCCAAAAATGGCAGCAACAGCAGCAGCACGGACCGACACGAGCATGGCCAGTAAATCTCATAATGAGCTGCTTCTTCATCCTGCCCGAGTTTTATGGTCGTCCCCCGGTATGTTGCCGGTTTTTTATGTTTTATTTATTTACCTTTTTTACAACAACAGCTACTTACGGTATGGCGCACCATCCTAGACAGGGGGAGCTTTGGTAAGTATAAAAATAAAATCGAAACTAGTTTCATCCCAATCCGGCTTCCCACAGGCACGTCGTTCTTTGTTTGTCCCTTTCTTTTACGACGGAAAACTGTGTAAACCAAAGGCGATTCCCCACGACAGGGCAACCGGAGTGTGTCCTGCTGTGGGGCGATGATTTAGCTTTAATTTCGGGCGGAAGGATTTGGCGGAACTGGGGTTACAATTTGATGGCCACGCACGTGCTTCGATTAGGAGCTACAGACAGGCATTATTGGACATGTTCCAGAACGATATATGTGTGGTGGAGAAGATTTCCAAATAAATCGCTTGTCTTTCCTGTTCGTACTCGATTGGCTAGTCAATAAAATTCATTACATCGCAATGATTCCGTTTCCGTTGAACAAACACGTGTTTTATAGCATTAACAACCTTGATATGACAATCTCACGATTTTATATAAATGAAATAAAATCGCCTTGATCGATCCTTTCACATATTCTTCTAAACTATTCATACTCAAAATTTTACGTTTCGAACGATAGTCACATATTTTCCTCAAACTTTTATTTAATTGAAGAAAAACGTTGCTAGCTTTGATTCAAAATCCTTCACATAAACATATCATAGTGTTGATCTATATTTCAAACTGCGTAACAGAGTGTCGTTAAGATTAAAATTGAAAGAAAAATCAATTGAAATAAATGATAACAGGAACATGGCGCATTGAAATTTCAATTCAAGAAAACGCTAATGAAAATGCTCGGCGAATGAAGCATAACCATCTGTTCGATTAATAACCCTGAAGTGAACATCCAACCCGGAGGTTACATGTCAAATTCATCGCTCAAAGTTCTCTGCCAACCTTTGGCACGCACTTGAAAGCGCCAGCTTCTAGCATGGAGAGTACATCCGTCCCGGGCCCTTGAAAAGTATGTTACCGTACAGAAGACGGGCGACGTGCAACACTCGCGGCAACATCGAATATGGAAATTATTTCCCCAAACAGTCGACCACATGAAGTGCGATCGGTTCCATTTTGCGCATAAAATAAATAATTTCCTTCTCGCGCCACAGCTGGCGTGTGCCCATTTTGTCACAGTTGAATAAATTTGAAGACGTTCCCCAATACAATAATGAGCACCAAATACACGCACTACGCCGATGGGGCGGCTTGAAGTAAATGCTCCCTGGAGCATAATGCGCGCTTCATTCGCGTTCCATTTCGCGCCGGCTTCCATATTGCTCAAAATCACATTAAACACTTCGACAGTCCACTCTTGAACCGCAGGTCGGGCCGGAGGTTCAGCATTGCCGACAGCATTATGCTCTTCCGAGCGCGTCCCTCAGATCGCCTGGAGGCCCTCGTCTTTCAGTATTTACTTTTCCCTGAGCTGAGCTGACGAGGGCATAGTTTAGGACTTTTTTGACGCCATAAATAATGATTAACAACTTCATTGGTCCTTTTACGGAGGTGCGCTCGTGCGGCCGGTTCGTGGTTTACAATAACGATCGGCAAATTGACCAGTGAAGCATAACGCCAAACAAGCCGATTTCGTGCTTGCCGAAGTGATGCCAGGCGAACGGTTCTGCTCATTTCGGAGCTTCCTGCTCAAACCCTCCTAGAGGGAGTTTTAACTGTGGCTAATATTTTACCTTACAAAAGAAAGTTATTTTTATAGCAAGGCACTTTGGTACCTTTGAGCAATTCATTTAACAGCTCATTCCGTCGTCTCTGGCTTCAAATGTCCCTTTTCATCTCGTTCGACTTGTATCTTTTTCTCCTTGCTACGATCAAGTATCTTTGCTTGAAACTGACCACCAACGGCCAGAAGTGAAGGCAAGATATCCTACCTATAACATACCGTAAAGAGAAAAGAAATCATTCTCCACTCAAAAAAGTGAAACACACAAAGGCTTTCCCTTCCCTTCTCCGTGAAAGGGGTAATTAAATTAAACAGAATTTATTCATTTTATGATATGTTTTGACAGCAAATTAACGAATATGGTTAAAACCGTGACGGGGGTTCGATCGACGGGCGCGCAAATTTATGATCTCCATAGCCCTGGCATCGACGTAAGGCCGAAGAAGTGTGTGGAACTTCGGTTGCCGTTTGCATGTCCGAAAATAATTTTTCAACACATGTCTACTTCTACCATTGTTTTGCAAGAAGTTTTTCAGTATCAGGTTAGAACTAAAATTAAAATCGATCTTCTATCAATATGACACAATTATAATTTTTTTTTCACGAAATGTATTATATACATGTAGTCATATTTAAATTCGCATCGATTTGCTCCTTTAACGATATCTTTAAAGACATCGTACAACAACCACCCAAATCGTATTTATCGACCCACCATCGGTACGGAAAACCCAAAGGGCCAGAAAGCGTGCAAAGAATTTCATCACCAAGTCAACCTTTTTCCCTGCTTTTCTTGTGTTTTGCCAACTTTTTCCAACTGCTTTAAATAGGGGAGGGCACCTCCCTTACGCACGGGGCGTCACACGAATGCACTTTCCGACAGATGATTAATTAACTCGCTGGCCCGGAGCGTTTTCCTTCCCGATTTGGGGCCCCCGATGAGTGACGGGGACCCAAGCCGGGCGGTCGAAATGAAATGTAAATTAAGCGTTCCCTGGAAGCAAACGCAAGGAGTTTGCGTCGCGGCACGAGATTGTTTCGACGTCTTGGGGCGATGGAGCGCAAAAAAAAAGCGGAAACCGATGATCACGTTTGGTAGTGATACGAAGTGCGAGAAAAGTTTATCTTTTTTGTCCATTCATCTGGAAGGTTGTTTTTTGTTTGGTTTTATTTGTACTTCACTTTTAGGTTCTCTTCGTCTGCTTTTCGTTTGGAGTGCGTTCGTGAAGGAAAAAACCAAACAGAAGTACATGAAGCCGGACAGTAAAGACTTAATTAGGAGAACGATTGCAATAAATTATGCTCCAGAGATTGAGACTGTGTAAGGAGCGTGCCCTTCGTGTAATTCGGTGTTCTGGTGATTACAGCGGCTTTGCACCCATTTTATTTTATTTTTATTTTTGAATGCTTTTCTCTGCTTTTCCTTAACTCGAGGATCGCACCACATGGAAGTGAATTTCCGAAGGAAACGACGACTATGTGTACATATATCCGCAGCTAATCTTTGTACATCAAGCAACTACGTTTAAGGCGAAGAGATTCCCACTCCAGGGGTTGGATTGGTTTGTCAAATCATGGCCAAAGCTAGCCACTAAATTTCGCGGGAATGGAATGAAACTTACTCGGGATGTCACGATGCTTATCGCTGTCGCTTGTACGCGATGCGAAAGTAAGAGGCATGTAAAATAAAGATCCCACTCGGACGACGGACAGGAGCTTTATAAACACTGCATTGAAAAAGTTATCACGTTTAACCATCGCAAACAGGATACAAGATTTTATTTCGAAAAGGTAGCGCCTAACGAGACGCGCCTAAAATAAACCCTTAGATAGCTAAAATAAACATTTTATAGCTGCCCATGTTTTTTTGCCATATACATAGTGAAAAACCAATGATTAACACCGAATGTACGTAATTTGATGCTACGAACAAGATTATTTTTTGCTAGTCAATCTTTCACAAGTAATACCTTCCGTAAACCAGTAAAAGAAGTGTATCTTTCTTATAATTGTTACAAGTTTCTGATATTGATTTCAGATGAGGTGAGTCACTTTAGGAACGTTAAAAAGGAACCAATACATGTCTCTTACGGAATATTAAAGAGTCTTTAAATCACAAAAACTATAAAACAGCTTCCTAAATCGTGTGAAGAGATGTACAAGAATCAGAAATCGATATCCGTCCGAGATACTTATTCCATTGCGTCTGCAAAACAGCACACATAAAAGCAGAAAACGAAGATGGCCAACATTGTTTGGCGACGAAATCGATTCCGGTGCCATCGAATTTATCTCTCCCAACCGTTTGGTTCTGAACACCACCAGTTACAGATTGCATCTCGATGAGGTTGAGAAAGGGACAAGCTAAATGCAATTTTCATCAACAATCGATGGAACTACACATACCGCAAGCAGAAGGTGGTGTCATCGTTTATTTCTCCGATAACACTATTTAATTGGCCATTTTATGTTTTTGGTGTGCCTCCGAAAGGTTGATGATGGTACGAGAAAGAGTTGAGACAAAATAAACGAACGAACAAAAACTGGTTTTTGTTTCCCTTCGAGTTGATATTATTTTTATACACGGTTACAAGAAAACATTTAAATATTTCATTTGAATCTCTAAAGCTGTTAAAAAGAAATTTAACAGACATGACCTCAATTTAAGACCTCAATTACGATTCACCATAAATTTGTTTTATTTTCCTGATATTTTTTCCCCAGTTTTGCTTGTTCCTTTTCGATTAGAAAACCACACACAATCAATATTCTACTTGTGTTTTTCCGAACTTCGTAAGTGCGATAGTTTTCCTTCAGGTTGTCCGCCATCTTCTACGCCTTCATGCCCGACAAATAGAGCCAACTTCCTTGGTTATTGTTTTGTTTTCTTTCTCCTTATCTGCGCCAACATGCAGACAGCCCAATACCGCATAGTTCTAGCCAAAAATATGCTAATGCTAACGACCGGAACGAATCTGTTCCTACCTTTTTTTCTCCTCGCTCTTTTGATGTTCACCGTTCGCTTTGGAGATCGCTTTGTTTGCCCTGTTTTTGGGGGTTTTGGGTTGTTTCCAATTGGAGGGAGGGAAGGAACAATTTGTGTCTAGACAACACGGAATCAATGAAAACAATTAAAAGTTCTATTCATCAATCGAAGCGTGGTCCAGCTTCGAATCCGACACCATCAGACAGACGGACAGACACATTTCGAGCGATTTACGACGATGAGTAATGGAAAGATAGCATTGCCACGATTAGGTCGAAGAAGCAAAGAAAAGTTTTTCTTTCTAATGACTCAGGAAAAAGCAGAACTCTGTACGTTCTACCTAAGAGAGAATGTTGGTTTTTGTTCCTGCCATTTGAAGACAACTCTTGTACAGAAATTAATAACAATTAAATTCGTTTAGAATTGGGTTCTTCTTCTTTTGCCTCTTTCATAGCGAAAAATGTTATCGCTATAAAAAAAAACCTGCCCCAAAAGAGACTCAACAAACCGAAGCCGAAACTAAAGCAAACAAGCATAAAAAGGGTGATAAATTATGACAACCCCGAGTTTTCCATGATGTTCGTAAGAGGCTTCCAAGATTGAACCAAAACAATTCCAAAAAAAGAAGAAACGGGCAAATGCGATAAGAAAAGTGACGCGGCTTGTCGAATCGCCCACCACCACCCCTCGCTAGGGGCCACAGCTTCCCTCCTCTAGGCATTTTCCTTCAACGATCCGATCGCGTCCTGTGATTATGCTTCGCGAGATACGCCGCTCAGTCTCCGCGAGATCGAGCGGTCTCCTCTCCCCCTCGAGTCGACATGATGTTGTGCTCCCCCTGTCATGTTTTTTGTTTTGCTACTCTGCCGCAACTTTTTCTTTTCGTCGCTTTGCATCCCCTCCGGATCGGCGGGATGAATGAGATGAGTTGAAACTGAATGGAGCTTCTGTTGACCGCGTGCCAACTAAATGTGGCGCTATGTGAGAAGCCGTCCTCGAGATCGGGGTGGGTTGCTCTCTCACTCTCCTTCCATCATCGCCGTCGTCGTCTTCGTCTTCGTCTTGGGGAGACCGCGGGAAGCGTGGTTTGCAGTTTTCGGGTGGACACTGGCGCCGGCCAGCTTTACGATGCCAGACAGTCGCCGGGAGCGCCGTGGACGAGACGCGTCTCTGGACACCGGCTCACTCTCATCGGTGAAGTGTTCCCTCTAGTCGTGTGCAGTTTTCAGTAAGGAAGGTTGCAATCCTTGCTAACAAGCCGACGGAAAATACGCACCTCGTTGGTCTATGAAGCGCTGAAACTGCTGATGCTGCTACTGCTACTGCTTCAGGGACAGTATTCCTCGCCAGTAGTGTGCCAACAGCTGAGGTTGGTAGTGTAGAGAACCGGCCGAGACACAATAAAGCAACCACCCAGCAGCTGATAAGCTCAAAGATCTCGCGCGTGTGGAACCGGGAAGTGCAGTTGGTGCGTTCGAATCGAACCGTAGTAGTGTGTGTCGATCGACTAGCGGTCGTTTGACGTTTTGTACTGACGTTGGTGGCTACTTTTTGTTTACTTCCTTCCGGTGTCCTCTAAGTGCGGACGGTGGCGTTCCCGTGTGGTCCAGGGCTAGTGCTCAATAGTATCCTGAGTCCCCAAGTGCCTTCTAGTGTCCACCGATGCCGGTGCGATCGGGTTTTTTGCTGCTGCTACTCTGGCTTCATCAACGGATGCCAGCGTCTACGTTGGCCACAGATCAACCAACAACCAAGGTAAGCAAGTGTTCAACCTACCTTCTTTGTGCACAATCTAAAACCTATCCCCCTCCGAAACGTTCCTCCAGCGTTGCGGTGGCGGTCTGTGCATCTTGCCGGAACTATGTCGACCCGTTAGCGTGAACGTGTACGACGAGGTGCATCTCGACTTCTTCAGGTAACTATCCGGAAGTGTCCTTGCCAGGGTGGGACCCGACATCGTCGTCATCATTGCAAACCATTCGGCCATCGCCATCGATCCGCTTTAATCTCAGCGTTTAAAGTTTCGATCGTTCCAGCTCCGACGAGTGCCGGTTGCCGCATCTGAAGTGCTGCCCCTACGAACGCATCGTCCGTGCACCGGTAGGAAAGAAATTGCTAATCCATTTTTAGACTCACCCTAATCTGTCCGTGGTCAGTGAGACAGAAAAGACGGAACGGAAGTGCGGCGCGAAGGGGTTTCGGTCATAAAAAGAAAGCCGTGCGATAGGACAGGAAGATGAAAATATAACATGCTCAGCTGAGAGACGAGAAGCGAAGTATTTCGCGAATGTTGATAAGACAGTCCCGGCGATTTTAAACGCCACAAAAAATCAGTCAAAACATGGCACAACGTAAGAGGTCGCGAACGCTTATGATTATTTGTATCACCGTTGCATGAACAGGAAGTGACGTTTAACTTTTTGCATCATTTTCAAATTTGCTTGACCTCATTTCAAACATTTATACCTGACTTGTGTTTCGATAGATTTGAATCAGCTATAGTTGTAATATTAAAGACCTCCAAAAGGAATAAGTGATCGGAACATTAAATTAGACGAAACGAACATTTAAATTTTCTGAAAATACGATCCCTTTACGTACGCATATTCGTTAAATTTGATGTTAAGCAGTCTAATATAGGGGCTAAATATCTATATCCGATGTTAGAAAAATCTAGATAAACTTAAATAAAATCTATGGGTTTCTTACTCCAACTTGTTTGGGTAGGACACGGAAGCACCGGATGAGAACGAGCTGGTTTGTGCCGCCAGGAATAACAACGGTATCGGCCATGTGGAGCAAAGAGACAAAACACGTGCGAAATATGGCAAGTAGTTGAGGATAGAACTAAGTAAAATTTCGTCAATAAATGTTCTAATAACTTTTTTAATTTAAATTTTTACAGGAGAATTTCCCTGGATGGCGTTCGTGTACACCTCCCAGGGCGAGTACGAGCTATATCTTTGTGGAGGAACACTAATCCACTCGAAGGTGGTCATCACGATAGCTCACTGCATCGAAAACAGAACAAGCAGTGATTTGCGAGTCCGTCTCGGAGAGTGGGACCTGGAGCACATGGTGGAAATCTATCCACCGCAGGATCGAGCGGTCATAGCTAGCGTCACCCACCCAGAGTTCTACAGTGATCTCCTGCTAAACGACATTGCCATCCTGTTTCTCGATGAGCATGTCGACTTCACTGAGGTGGTCGGGATCGCCTGCCTGCCGCCTCAGAACGCCAACTTTGACCACAAGCGGTGCCTTTTCTCTGGCTGGGGCGAAGACGAACGGGGCCGCAACTCGTCCGTGTTGAAGCGCACCAAGCTCCCGGTGGTACCGAATGGCCAGTGTCAGCGCATCCTACGCCGTCATCTGCTGAGCCGACACTTCCGGTTGCACCAGGGGTTCCTGTGTGCTGGCGGGGAGTCTGGGAAGGACGCATGCCGTGGAGACGGAGGATCACCTCTCGTCTGTCCGATTCCACATTCCGAGAACCAGTACTACGTGGTCGGACTGGTCGCCTTCGGGTACGAGTGTGGCACACAAGGTGTTCCTGGGGTGTACGTTAACGTTCCTCACTATCGCGACTGGATCGATGGGGAAATCGAGAAGATGTATCATGTTGATATTTTCGTATAGGTTTGCGGTGCTTCCCTGCTTGACGCTATAAGCTTTTCCTGCCAGCTTCACACCATTTTAACGCATAGTCGTCAAACATCATACATAAAAATTATTTAACACCTAAGAAATAAAAAGTTGCCTTTATGTTATTATCCTTACACCAACACTTGTTGTGATGATCTTTTTTATTCCAAAAAAGTTGATGTTCCATATGGGCCTTAAAATATCTTTTGAAAATCAATATCATTTAAAACCTGAATCGCTTGATCCTGATTTGCATACACATTAAAGAGCTATTTCAGTCCACCTCACACGCGGACAACATCAATACAGTGCCTGTTAAACCGGTAACAGTTGGCAACTATAGTACCACCGCCTACTTGCTTGCTTGCTGGCGGACACTTATCGTCGCCATTTGACGTTGTCGTAAAAGTCCGTTTTATGACCGGCAAACGGTCGTAAACATATATTTAACGATTATTTGTTGACGGAGACATTTGTTATCGGCCTCGATCGATTGATTCGACAGGTATTACACATTTCAGTGTATATATTTACAAATCCGTACAGTGGAAAAATGAAACACAACTACGTGCCCGTTCCTGAACTATCCCGGGTGTCTATCCGAGTTCTAGGAAGTCTATCGTCTTGCTTTGAGAAATACCCCTTTGGGATCTAAAACCCTGAACTGTTCTTACATTCGCTCAAAATGTCTCTACTTCATGTCGCTTTCATCATTATCTGCTTGTTTGGAATCTGTCGGTACTGAATGGAAAGCAACCACCATTTCTTGCTTCTGCCTGCCTCGTATCCATGGGGCCAAAAGCTTCGGATCGATAGTTTGCTGCTGTCGATCACGTCCCTCGCGCAACTTGTTAAAATAGCTAATCAGCGTTCCAGCCACACAGGTGACAACGGTTCCGAACAGGGTAAAATACAAGTACGACATGTGGTAGAACGATTTTCCCACAGGTTCTAACGTCTCGTCTGTTTTGTCTGAAGTGCCGTTGTATGCAAACTCGTATGGACAATCTTCCACCGACGTTGGTTTGGTTT